>JAXCGZ010013589.1:65000-67500 GCA_037179515.1 Halocaridina rubra
ATTTTATACCAATATTCACCTGCAACTTCCTTCTTTCACACATCCTAACAAACTCAGTGACCAAATGATTCAATTAATTCTCGGTATCAGCCACCAATAGCAATTGCTTGAAGTTACACAACCTTCCGTACTCACCCACTAATTCCAAGAGTCTGTCTGATACTCTTACACTTACTTCCCTTACCACTACATCCATATACACATTAAATAACCACTGCGACATTTCACAACCTTGACGTATTCCTTGAACTAATTGTTTGTGAAAAGAAAGGAAAGAAGAAATAGGGACATTGTCGAAATAAATAAATAAATGAAAAAATGAAGATTATTTGTTTTGAACTTTGGCTCAATAGGTTTAGTGTCGAAGCAAATGAAAATAAAAGTAATACATTTTTTTTTTGGCTAAAACCAATGAAAATATGAAAGAGCATCTTGGGAAAGTCATGAATTAAGCAAAGGAGAAACAGTAGTAGTTTATTTATTTGAACTTGAACGAAAGATGGCATTACTTAGAATAGCGACTGCCGTGTCTGTTTTGAAAGGTTTGGGAGAGAAAATGAATATTTCTGAACAGCTTTGCTGTACTGGACTCTCGTTTTGAAGGTAATCAATTCGAGATTTTTACTCGTTTTTTTTTCACTCACTTCAGTTTTCATATTTTTTTTTTTACTTTCATGTTCATTTTTTTAATTTCATGTATATCCTACTATTTGTCTTTTCCTTTTTTTTTTTTTTTTGCCTTCCTATAATTTTTTACTCTTTTAGCTTATGCTATTATAAATTTTATTTTTCTTTTCTATTTAAATATTACTGTCTTCCTTAATATATATATATATATATATATATATATATATATATATATATATATATATATATATATATATATATATATATATATATATATATATATATATATATATATGTGTGTGTGTGTGTGTGTGTGTGTGTGTGTGTGTGTGTGTGTGTGTGTGTGTGTGTGTGTGTGCATATTCTAGCAGTAAATTTTCTGTTATACATATTTGTTGAATATAACCGCTGTTTTTGCATTTGCAATTTTCTTGTATAACTTTTCCAGTTATAAAAACTTTTTCATTATTGTTGAGACTATTCAATAAGTCGGAAAATTTGATTGGCATCATAACGTTTCATACAGCTTCTTATTTTATCAGATTATTATCTAGTTGGTAGTGGGTGGAGGTTATATATGATATCTAATATCCACCTTCAGTTTATATTCACCAGAAAGATTCAGTATCTCTGCTAAGTTTCCAGAGTTGTTGGAAGATGGACCCCAAGCATCGTTATCTCTGTCCTCTATTTTTATTTTTTTATTATTCAGATTTGGCAAAGTTATACGATCTGGCGTTTCCACATTCATAGAAGGAACTAACTTATGTATGTAGAGAGCTTCTAGAATTTGCAGAAGTCGAATTTTTATGTAGTATCTTCGTATTTTCCTCCAACATTTTACGTGTGAAGGAGGTCTGGTGTTTTTTCATCATATGATTTTGGGGGGCACCCTCTTGTAAGTGAAATGTAAGTCTTATTGTTAATATAGTTTTTGTCATACCAATATAAGACGATTGAAGACTGCAGTTTTCATGGGGGCAAGCATATTGGTAAACTACATGACTTTGCTAGAAGAGGTTTTTCTTAACTGTGGGTTTGTTTCTTAATACAAGTTCTCTGCTTTTTTTTTTTTTTTTTAATAATAGATATGGAACTAAACCTTTCTTCTCCGGACTAGTACTCTTTACTTCTCGTCTAACTATATTTTTAATTGCTTTTTCTTTCTTGGAGTCGCTATTCATAATTCCTTTATAATACAGTTTTATATTTTGTTTATTTACCGTCTCTGTAGATCGTTTTGGGTATATTTCCGTTTCAAAATTTTGTTCTAAATGTTTTTTTATTTACTCATTTACTTCTTTATTAGAGTATCCATTATTGATAAGAACTTGTGATACGCTTTCTAATTCTGCGTCTACTCTTTTCCAGTCAGAGCAGTGAGTAAGAGCACTTTTCATGTAAGCTTTATAGATTGTAGTTTTGTATCTCTGAGGGAATTCACTTTCTTGATTTAGGCATATTCCTAAGTCTGATTCTCTCCTTTAAACTTCTATGGAGAAGGTATTGTTCTTCAGTGTAAGGGGAAGGGGAGTGCACCATTTATATTAAGATCAGGGGTGAAGTTTAATAAGGAATTTACTGTAAGTTGACTTTTAAATTCGATGAGCTCTTCAACAGTGCTGGTACACACAAATATATCATCTACGTATCTACAGTATATAATGGGTTTGTTAATATTTCCGAATACTTTCTCCTCTAAATTTCCCATATAGAAGTTGGCAAATAAAGCTTCAAGAAGTGAGCTCATAGCTACACCATCAACTTAGAAATGCATCTCTCCACCAGGGTCTATAAATGGTGCTTCCTTAGTACATATTTCGAAGAGTGTTTTTAGAGCAGGCTCAGGTATATTAAGTTTTGGGTTTTCTTT
>JAXCGZ010013590.1:0-2500 GCA_037179515.1 Halocaridina rubra
GCAAGATTCCTAGATTGCGTACAAGGGAATTTCCTACACCAACATGTAATGGAACCAACAAGAGCCAGGGGTGGGGATGAGCCATCACTACTTGATCTAGTGTTCACAGATAATGTGTTGGATATTGAAAATATTGAGTATGAACCACCAATTGGAAAGAGTGACCACTGTGTGTTGTTGATGGAGTATATCATTGAAGATATTCTTCCTGAGAGTAGAGGCACTGAGGACATGAGGAGGAACTATCGGAAAGGAGATTACATCAAAATGAATGAGCTTTTTGCAGTTATTGACTGGAGAACCTTATTTTACAACAAATCTGTACAAGAAATGTATGACATCTTTTGTGAGAAATATGGGAAGATAGTAGATTGCTGCATACCTGTCACCAAAGTAGGTGTAATTCATGCCAGAGAGAAATGGTTCGATAATGGGTGTAAAAGAGCTAAGGAGTGGAGAGACAAATGCTGGAAAAGGTATAGGAGGAGAAAAAACATAAGTGCCTGGCAAACCTACAAAAGAGCAAGAAATGACTACCTAAGTAAAAGGAGAGAGGCAGAGAGAGATTATGAGAGGGACATCACCAGGAAGGCTAAAGAAAATCCCAAGCTTTTCCACAGCTTTATCAGAGGAAAACTGAAGGTAAAAGAACAGGTTTTAAGGCTAAAGAGAGCGGATGGAAGCATCACTGAGACGGACGAAGAGATCTGCAAAGAACTGAACAAGGAGTTTCAGTCAGTATTTACAGTAGAAAATACCCCACCCCCTCAGATTGCAGTATAGAAGCTCAAGGGCCGGTATTAGAGAACATCAACCTTACAGCCACAGAGGTATGCAAAGCGCTGATGGAGTTAGGTGTCCATAAAGCTACAGGTCCTGATGAATATACCCCCTCATGTGCTTAAAAAATGCGCAAACACAATATCAGTGGCACTAAGTGTCATATTTATAGGAGTCACTGGAGTCGGGGGAGATTCCAAGATGCTGGAAACAAGCAAATGTGATACCTATCTTCAAAAAGGGAAGGAGGGATACGGCTCTGAACTATAGACCAGTTTCCTTGACCAGCATAGTTTGCAAACTTATGGAGAAACTACTAAGGAAACATATCTCTCTTCACTTGGAATCCTTCAACTTCTTGTCAGTGAGGCAACATGGCTTCAGAGAAGGTAGATCAACAGTAACAAACTTATTAGAATTTTATGATGAGGTAAGCCAAATCTTACAGGAAAGAGAGGGCTGGGCAGATTGCATATTCCTAGACTTCCAGAAAGCGTTTGACACTGTACCACACGGGAGACTTATTAGGAAGCTGCAATCAATGGCTAGAATAGGTGGAAATGTCTTGGAATGGATAAAAACTTACTTAGAAGGAAGGGAACAGAGGGTTAGAGTAAGACACTCAGTGTCTGAATGGAGAAGAGTTAGTAGTGGAGTTCCACAGGGTTCAGTTTTAGGGCCACTTTTGTTCCTTGTATATGTAAATGACCTACCAGAGTCTGTAATTTCATTCATGAATATGTTTGCAGATGATGCAAAGATTGTGAAGAAAGTAAAAAACGAGAACAATGGTAGAGAACTTCAGGAGGATCTAAATAATCTGCATGAGTGGTCAGAAAAGTGGCTAATGAAATTCAATACTCCAAAATGTAAGGTAATGAGAATGGGTACAAGTGCAAGAAGGCCCAAGCTTGACTACTCGGTGGCTGGAGTACAACTTCAAGAGACAGAAAATGAGAGAGATCTAGGAGTAAACATACTGGCAGATTTGTCTCCAGAAATACATATAAATGGCGTAGTAAGGGCAGCATATGCATTCTTATCAAATGTAAGGGTAGCCTTCAGGCACATGGACAAGGAAATGTTCAGAAATATTTATGTAACCTATGTGAGGCCAAAACTCGAATATGCAGCCCCCTTTTGGAATCCGCACTTGAAAAAGCACATAGCTAAGCTTGAAAAAGTTCAAAGACATGCCACGAAACTGGTGCCAGAAATACGCAATCTCAGTTATGATGAGAGGCTGAGGGAAATAGACTTGCCATCACTCGAAGCTAGAAGAGTGAGGGGGGATATGGTGACAATCTTTAAATTCCTTCATGGTTATGATAGAGTGGATAGGGATCGATATTTCGATATGGCTGGCTCTAGAACTAGAGGTCATAGTTTGAAGCTTCGTAAGAAAACTTCTTTGCAGGATGTAAGGAAATACTTTTTCAGTGTAAGAGTAGTTGATAATTGGAATTGGCTAAGCGAGGAGGTAGTCAATGCTATCTCAATCCATAGTTTTAAGGACAGGTACGATAAGTATCACTAAGTCTAAAATGGAACCGATCAGGAGACGGGAAGATACGAGCTTTGGGCTCTTTCCCGTAAACACAATTAGGTAATCACAATTAGGTAATCACACACACACACACACACACACACACACACACACACACACACACACACACACATATATATATATATATATATATATATATATATATATATATAT
>JAXCGZ010013590.1:12500-15000 GCA_037179515.1 Halocaridina rubra
AGTATTCTAAGCAGAGGCGGATAAGACCTTTGTAAATTTTGAGTAACTGCAATGAGGAAAAGTAATAGCGAAAATGAAACAAAACCCCCAATTTTTTGGATGAAGATTTAGAAATTTGGATTATGTGATTCCTCCAAGGCAAGTTAGAGGCTATTTGGATTCTTAATATATTGATAGAGTTGAGAGGGTAAATTTCATTGGTTTCGAAGACAATAGGGTTATCAGGAGAAGAAGAAGATAAAGAGATGGCCAAAAACTGTGTCTTGGAGGCATTAAATTTAAATAAATTTTGAGTGCCCCATTCAGATACTCTCTGCAAATCGGAGTTAAGAGTAGAAGAAAGAGTGATACGAGACTGATTACGAATAACAGATGAAGGTTGTGAAGAAAAGGCAGAGGAAAAGTGAAGGGTAGAATCATCGGCAAAGGCATGAAGAAGAGAGGAAGATGGGGATTGTAGAAGATTATTGATGAAGAGAAGGAAGAGAGTAGGTGAAAGGACAGAGCCCTGTGGAACACCACTGGAAACAGAGAAAGGGCTAGATGTCGCGCCATCAACAATTACAGATATAGAACGGTCACTAAGAAAACTGGAAATCAGAGGACAGAAAGAAGGGGTAAAGCCATAGGCAGGGAGTTTGGCCAACAGAGCCTTGTGCCAGACTCTGTCAAAAGCCTTAGAGATATCAAGGGCGACGACAAAGGATTTCCCATAGTTCCTCAGAGAATATGACCATACATGAGTAAGATAGGACAGGAGATCACCAGTGAATCTTGCCTTGCAGAAGCCGTACTGGTGATCGGAGATAAGTGAGTTAGATTCAAGGCATTTCAAGAAGTGAGCATTGAGCAAAGTTTAGAAAACTTTAACAATAGAGGAGGTTAGAGCGGTCACCCTTCTTAGGAACAGGTTGAACTAGAGCATGCTTCCAAGATGAAGAATAGATACTGGTTGACAGAATGAGGCGAAAAAGACGGAAAAGCACAGGAGCCAGTTCATCTGCAAACTCCTTCAGGAACCTTGCAGGGATACCATCGGGACCAGATGCCTTGTTTGTCTTTAGTGAGCGAAAAACCTTATGAACTTTGCGTGAAGAAAGGATAAGGGAGGGCATAGGGTTAGAGAGGGGAAAAGACTGAGGAACAGGTGCTCTGGAATCTTTGATAGAAGAGTTGGCAAAAAAAATGAGAGCCAAAGAGAGTGGGTTTGTCAGTGGAAGAGCAAGCTATAGAACCATCAGAACGAATGAGAGGGGGAAAGCTTGAGTTACAGAAGTTTTTGGAGAGGTTTTTGGCTAAGGACCAGAAGCATTTGTCAGTGGGAGAGGAGTTAAGGTCATCAACTTTCCTTCTTATAAAGGAAGCCTTAGACCTTCGAATCTGAGCTGTACAGCGATTCCTAGCTATAATAAAAGCAGAGCGAGTTAAATCGGAAGGAGAGGCTTGGTAAGATCGGTGAGCCTGATTCCTAGCCTGGATAGCCATGGAGCAGGCACGGTCAAACCAAGGTTTAGGGGGAGAGAAAGTTTTTGTAGAAGAGGGAATGTACGCCTCCATTCCCCCGGTCATGATCTCGGCAACTTTTACAGCTACCCGATCTGGGTTGCGGGACCGAAAGCAGTAGTCATCCCATAGGAAGTCAAAGAGAAAGTTACGCAAATTTTCATATTGAGCTCGCTCGAAGTGCCAAAGGCGGCGTTGAGTAGGAGGGATTGGTGGTGGGGGAGCAAAAATGGAAGAGACAGAGATCAGGGAGTGGTCAGATTTACCAAGAGGGGAAAGCACAGAATAAGAGTAGTTTGAAGGGTTAGAAGTAAAAAATAGGTCAAGAGTGTTTGCAGCATGTTCGTGACGATCAGGAACGCTAGTAGGATGTTTGATAATTTGCTCCAGATCGTGAGTAATAGAGAAAGCAAGGACCTCGCTTCCTCCCACATCAGTGTGATAAGAATGAAACCACTCACTGTGGTGTACATTGAAGTCTCCAATGTAGAGAATTTCGGCATGTGGGTGAGAAGATAGCAAGGACTCATGGCACGAGGAGAGATATTCAAAGAAAGACACAAACTCGGTGGAGTTTGGAGAACATTAGCAGAAGCAAAGGATGATAGTGGTAGTGGAGAGATAGATTTTTTGCCAGAGAACATCAAAGTCATGAGATTCAAGGTCCATGAGCCTCACAGTAGGAGTGTTAATGTTGCAGTAAGCACAGACCCCACCTTTGGAACGAAAACGAGTATACAGATTATAGTGGGAGATTTGGAAAGGGTCAGTGGAAGCATGTATAGACAACTGGGTTTCAGATAGGAGGAGGAGGTTAGGGAGGAAAGTGCCCAAGTGCTGTTCCACAGACGAAAGATTGGAGTTCAACCCACGAATGTTTGAATAGTGAAGAGTGAAAAAAGCAGATCTATTGGGAGGTGCAATGTTAAGAGCAGAACCATTACTACCACCAGGCGTGTCTGCCCTCAAGCCAATGGTGGAGTCAACACGAACCCCG
>JAXCGZ010013590.1:20000-52500 GCA_037179515.1 Halocaridina rubra
TCTCAGTTCATGTAATTATATTATAGATAAATGAATAAAATTAAATGAGCCTCCTTACTAAAACTTAGGCTAAATCTGAAGCATCTAGAATGTTACAAGCAATAAGGATTGCATTTTCCTATTGGGTATTTAATTCTTACATGAAATTGGCAGTTAAGGGTGAAGGGCTGTTAGGGTTTGCGAGTAGGCTATTGCATCTTGACTTACCATAAGGCCAGCCATACTTATGGTTATAACTACTTACTAGTCTACTTTACATTAATAGTACTGGATTTTCTCCTTGGTATTTAGCAGTAGAAGACTATTCATACTACGATGATGTAGTGCATTTTCATTCGAGAGAAATTTCTGGTTTACTATTTACTATTTACATATAATAAGTCTCCGATTACTCAAGAACCAAAGAGTTAGCTTGTAAATGAGCTGTTTTAATTCCTTCACCTGAATCCGAATCTCTGCCCATGACACTCAAAAGCAACAACTTGACATAAGCTTGTAATTTCTTTCAATTACAAGCATTTTATTTTACGGAAACTTGTAAATCCATTCATATTTCCTGTAAAAACTGCTCTTTTTATACAATGCACTAATGCTTTTTATACATATTGCGGACGAGAATACACATGGACTACTAGATTTAACCAAAAGAAGCAGCAGCAGTATATCACTGATAGGAATTATATTTTTAGTGGTATTGATCAGATGTTGAACATTTTTGCCTGTGACAAGCGCACTTTAAACCGACATATTGATATGGAAAGCAGAAAGCGCTTGGCATAGCATACAAATTTGCATTAGGCCATGAATTATATCCTAATCTTAGCAGATTTAGAGGCACATCTTTTGAGTAATAGACAATAGAACTTTGACGCTTCATTGCAGTTGTAAACAACTAACTTGGAAGAGCTCTGAAGCTGAATGGCGTGTGATCAGTTGTTTCCAAGTCTCATAGCTGATGTTGTTGATCAAGGAATTATAGGTCCATCTATATATATATATATATATATATATATATATATATATATATATATATATATATATATATATATATATATAGATATATAGATAGATAGATAGATAGATAGATATATAGATAGATAGATAGATAGATAGATAGATAGATATATGTATATATATAGTGTGTGTGTGTGTGTGTGTGTGTGTGTGTGTGTGTGTGTGTGTGTGTGTGTGTGTGTGTGTGTGTGTGTGTGTGTGTGTAATTAATGGGATATAGTATGTATATTTTAAATTGTGTTATCTATAGAAATTAATAGCCTAATCTCAGGTATATATTAAAATCACCAATGATGTAAAACGATATCAAGACTCGTAACTATCTTAGCATATTTCTATTTGACAAATGGTGTGTGCTAATGGTAAGTGGTTTTAGAGTAGAGACTGGGATCCAGTTAAATTCGATTTTGCACTTATATATTTCTTTTCCTTGGGCTGGGAAGGCCATTGGACTAAGTTCTTGTGGCAGCTAGTCCTATTGGGTAATATATTCCTATGAACTTTATATATATCATGACATTTCCATTGCAATTACTAAGATTTTGACTTCTTCACAGAACATCAGGTTACTTAGACAGTATGTTTAATAAGCCAAGTATGAAGTTTGTGAAGTTCGCGTGATTTAGAGATAAATTTTTCAACTGCCCATGAACTGTCTGTCACAGGAACATATATCTGGTGGACCATAAATGAAATCGTGTTCTATATCAGTCACAGTCACTCATCATCATCAGCCACTTCATGTGAACCAATACCTGGTGAGGCCTCGCCTGACAGGAGGATAAGACAAAGGAAAGCGAAAGAAAATTAAATTAGTTACAATGCTTAAAAAGTAGTATAGAAAACACACTAGAAAAAATAAACGGTTTATGACTGTCTAGTTTTGACCTTATGGTCAATTCTACATCTACTGTTCAAGAATATATCCACGGTAGTAGCTAACAGAAAAAAGCTGCTACTTTAAAAAGAGTATTTTAATAACCCTGCTAGCTCATCTATTGGAAAAAAGTCTTTCAAGAGACTCTAAGAGCTAATGTCTCAATGCAAAATTTAGAGATAGTTTTGTTTTGAGCTTTTGAATTCTACTGTTGCTAGTGACTATAGAGATGGACTTGTTCCGTATATATCTGGCCAGTTTGTACTTAAACTGATTTCAGAAATCACTGATTTTTTTCAATTATACTTTTCCAAGAAAATCTTTAAGCCTGTATAAGTAAATATAATATTTAGAAGAAAAAAAAACCCACAGAGGTAGCCTGTGATAGAATATTGAGGAAAATAATCTTCAGTAGACTAATAATATTAGATATTCAAAATATTGTCAGAGAGTATCAGGAAAGTGCTCAATGAATATTTCAGGCTTAATACATTTTCTAATTCCCAAAAGTATAGAGATGCCATGCTTATTTATCCTCTGCTATTGGGAAAAAATAACAGGTGAATAATGAAAGAAGCAACTATGAAGGAAGACTTTGAGAGCAAAAAGCTCTGACAGGGAGGAAGATCCTGTTGGAAGAGAGTGCATCAGTTTGTAATTCCTGACTGCTTTTCAGCTAAAATAATTGAAATGACTTCTTGGCATATTGCATTGTAAGTATTCGATGAAATATTGTGTTATTCAGATTAAGATATAACAAATCATGTTTAACCCACGGTGTTCGCTGTGTTGTGTTTGTGTGTACTAATTACTCGAAGGCTGCTTCTAGACTCAGGCTTAGCTTTGAGATGGAGTTTTCAAGAGGGAAGACTTCTTTGGCTCTTAGGTGAAAGGTTGTTTTATATAACTTCCCCTAGTTTGACCTCTTTTGACTGATTAGTTGGGCAAGACACTTCAAGATAACTTGACTTTTTGTCTAGCAAATACTCGGCTTAATTTTATTAACAATATATGAGTATGTACCTCTGCAAATGTAAATGATACTAAAAACTGGAACGCAAAATTATGGTCTTAATTGTGTCTACTTTGCTAGTTTTCAAGAATGATAATGCCTAGACAAGTTTTCTAATATTGAACAAACTGAATATCTCTCTGTGTAGAATCTAGGTACAATGGCAGTTATAAATTTTGCTTTAAGTGGGATTAATGGCTTCGTCTCTTTCTCTCTCTCTTTTTTTTTATTTTTTATTTTTTTTACTAATCAAATTGCAGTATTATACTTACCATAGAGATATAGCTTTTCCCTCATCTGCTGGATTTGGCAGTGTTCATGTTTGATTAATTTATAGTTAATAAAAGCGTGTCTTACAGCCAATACTGATATCCACTTTAAATTACTATGTGCGTCTCCATACTGATTTTTTTTCGTGATTTGCATTATTTCAGCTTGAGCTGAGTTACAGATATATAAGCTTGCTCATTTCGTTTTCTATTAAGTTCCTACACTATCTCTTACCATGCACTGCAGACGATCTTTCAGAAAGTAATATATTACCTGTTGAGGTCGAGTTTTAGGCTGAGCTTGGGGCTGGCCTGGAACCTGGCCTTGTGGCTGTGTTTGAGCCTGAGGCTGCCCTGGAGCCTGGCCCTGTGACTGTGTTTGAGCCTGAGGCTGCCCTTGAGATTGCCCCTGAGGTTGAGGTGGATTTTGGGGTGACCTTGCTAGGTTTTGAGAACCTTGCTGTCTCTCGGCCTTTCACCGGAGGCAAACAAGAAGAAGGAATAGTGGAGGCAGGAGTGGACAGAGGCAGTCGGTAGAAGAAAAAGAGAGAGGAAAAGAAGAGAGGATGAAAACACAGCATCTCATCATGTACGAAACACCTTTTCCCATATATTGTTTCTTCATATATAGCGTAGATGTAAAGATCATATCCTAGAAAACCTCTTCAAATGTAGCTAATGACATAACATTACAATACATATATTTGTATTAAACCTCATTATAATACAAATAAGCTGACCATCTACTATTAAATGAACTAACATAACCAATAAGCACTAGTAGTGAATTTTAGGATAAGATTTTGGTCAGCTTCAGTCCAATGTAAACTTTATATTCCATACATATGATATTGTATGAATAAATTTTTTTCGTGATTTAGAAAATAATCTAACTTTAAAGTGGTTCATGGCGAATATATTATCTTGATATACATAAATATATTTTCTTTGGTTGAGTATATATTATTCAATGATATCGTTCTTCTTGTTTATGTACTATAGTTTTGTATTATTACGGAGAGTAATCCTGGTTCTATAGGCCTACAGAAATTATCTTCATATGTGAAAAATCTTCTCAGATAGGACAGGCCTGTAAACAGGGTCAAATTGTACAATATACTTTCTCCAATCATGTCGAACTTGTACCAGCAGTTTATAATATATATACTGAGTCGAGATATACATCATATTTACTTATTATAAACTTTATATACGTTTGTTCTCAAGATTGCTTCAAGGCACTTGTATAATATTTATAATTAGGTTCATTGATGCATTTTAACTGTGGTTCAAGCGGAAAATGACTGAAAAAATGACCCGGGGTGCAGCAGTTAGCATCAAAGAAATGATTCACCTCAGAAACATTCGGAGCTGTAGGAATGAAGCCAAGCTTAAGAAATGTAGCATGTGATTGCGTCAAGGAAATATACAAAACAGTGAAAGTACAGCGTTAACGATTCTGCAAGCTTTCTGCTGACTTAAACCTAAAGGTTCGTAAATAAATAACTGCATTGATATGAATTACTAGAAGTGTGGTGAATTTTGCTTATTTCGTTGACGAACACAAGACCTCTTCTCTGGTATGTTTTCAGTATTTCGGACCAGGAATAATCTCCCCTCTTTGCAATAAAGAGTGGCATGTAATGTGTATACAATGTCAAAACATTGGTATATTTTAATCTTATATCACCTTTTACCCTAAGTTCCTGCTGTGATACAGGTAAAGTCAGACTGAACAAGATGTTTAGAATCACTATTATTAGTCTGTGTATGCTCAGATATTCATTTCACAACAATTGGGTAGAATTTTGCGTATTCAAGTTACCATTCATGAGAACTTTTAACATAAATGTCCTGTTACGAGACCACACCATCCTGGTCTGAAATCCACTGAAAACATTCCAAGTATAAAATTACTGGAAAGCATAAATACGAAGTTACAGATCTGCAAAAGGGCCCCTCTTATTTTATTCGGTATTTCCGGAATAGTATAAGACACTAAAAGAGAGAAATATATATAGAGAATAAGGAAAAGTAAATGGAGAATAAGAAAAAAATACTACAGGAGTTCTCAGAGGTCTCAAAAAACATCTGGGTCCTCTCTGTCAGATTATTTTAATTTTACCTCATCCTGATTTTCGTCGGGCTTCGCAAAGGTTGGAGGTGATAACTTTGATTTAGTCAATGATGCAAATGAGATAACCTTCATTTTAAGCATTATATATATATATATATATATATATATATATATATATATATATATATATATATATATATATATATATATATATACATATATATATATATATATATATATATATATATATATATATATATATATATATATATATATATATATATATATATATATATATATATATATATATATATATATATATATATATATATATATATATATACATATATATATATATATATATATATATATATATATATATATATATATATATATATATATATATATATATATATATATATATATATATATATATATATATATATATATATATATACTATATATATATATATATATATATATATATATATATATATATATATATATATATATATATATATATATATATATATATATATATATATATATATATATATATATATACATATATATATATATATATATATATATATATATATATATATATATATATATATATATATATATATATATATATATATATATATATATATATATATATATATATATATATATATATATATATATATATATATATATATATATATATATATATATATATATATATATATATATATATATATATATAATAATAATAATAATTATTAGAAGAGAGAAGTAAATGTTAAAAATAAAAAAATGCCTTTCTTCTGTGTGTTGTTGTTCTAATGAAATCTGACAAGCATAAACAGTACATCCAGACATGAACTGAAAAGCACTCAAATATCTACATGGATTCAATAATGAAAGCAAGAAAACTATTAGCTTAACTCTAATAATTTTTATATATGCAAATTGTTTACCCTACCTGTTTTTATATTTACAACTAGCTAACTAAAAACTGACCTGTGTTTGACTGAGTTTTAGTGATTTTTCTTAGTGTTAAAAACTCAAAAAATTCTAATAAAAAACGTTAAAATGTTTTCCTTAGGTGCTTAAATATTTAGCAAACTAATTCGTAAACTTTAAATATTATATTCCCTTTCCTTAATAAACGAATTAAAAAGTTATTTTTTTCATAAATAATAAATTGAAGTTAATAGAGTTGGCTAAGCAACAAATTCTTAAAGTTAATATATCAGCTAACAACATCTTCATCATCAACATGCTTGCTCGGACACCAAAAGCATCATTAAACATGAATAAGCATTTGAAATACATCTCATCCATTGCTTTACAACACAGCAGAAGTATTGTGCACAAAAATATATATATATAAATTACAGTAATTTAAAAGAAATAAATTTGCTTTTCGTATTTTGCATTTTTGAAATTATGACAGTTTAAGACAAGTTTGATTATTTTTGAATGAAAATATAAAATATAAGCAGTCACAACAGACAGCATCTCATTGATTTACAACGTAGACGAAACATTGTGCAATAAGATAAACGAAAATATATATTTTCATAAATGAACTAAACCATTTATTGCGATGATAATGATTATTTTTTTTTTAAAGATAAGCTCAAGCGACTTTTTCATGAGTCAGTCATAAAATATTTTAAACCTTGCAACATCAAAACTATTGTATAAGAAAAATCAACTGCAAAAATGTAGTTTTTCATGAAACATTTTTTTATGCAAATAAAAAACTTGGGATAAACTGGAGAATTGTACCTCAGTGCTGCTAACTCGAGAGGGCACTCCTCATGATTGGCCAACTGGAGATAACGTAACCTAACCTAAACTAACTTAACCTACCTTAACCTAACCTAAGTTAACCTAACCTAACCTAAGGTGCTCTATCTCCTTTAATTATTAGGTGCGTTATACCCAGTTGACCAATTGTGAGGAGTGTTCTCTCCAACTGACGGTGCTGAGGTGCGTCTTCTCCAGTTTATTCAAAATTTGTTTAGGATAACATACAAAAAAATCTAATAATATCCCTCCCGGTAATGAATGTATAAATTACAAAATAATAGTAAATTTTTACATCTACACATACTCAATATATCTAGATTGACGATACATTCATTATTTCCACTATGAATAAGATTATATCATATAACAGAATACATATAAGAAAACAACAACAACTTTATTTAACAGGTGTTTAAATATATATTGGAATTTAAAAGCTTTTCGAATTGCAAGAGAAAACTTGACCACCAATTTAATCTTTACTAATATAGAATAGTAATGGCAAAGGAAAGAGAGAGAGAGAGAGAGAGAGAGAGAGAGAGAGAGAGAGAGAGAGAGAGAGAGAGAGAGAGAGAGATAGATATGGACACTTGCTTTGAATGGAAAGTTTTATTGTTATTATTGTTATTATTATTATTATTATTATTATTATTATTATTATTATTATTATTATTATTATTATTATTATTATTATTACTATTATTATTATTATTATTATTATTATTATTATTATTATTAATATATTTTTTGAAAACTCCTTTGCCAGTGACGCTGGTAATGCATGAGAAAATGCTCCGTTAATTCTTTATTTTGTATTTATTTACTTTTTCTTTCTTGGAAAGTTGGATTATGTCTTCTTATTATGAAATATGCCCATTTTATCGACTGGATCCCGTGGCAGCTCAGTGGTAGAACTTGCAAGTTGGCAAGCGACTAACGCTCGTTCTAGCCCACCGCGGGAAGTTAGAGAGGGCACCCAGCCTTAATCCCTCAGTTCCAACATGCTTTTGTCCAACCCCATTGGACTTAAGACTAATTATGACGCAGGAAAACTAATTTCTAAAGCTCTATTAGCAGCTTTATTACTTATTTTCATATATTTATCAAAATATATTGAAATTATTGTCTTAGAGATTATGATTATTCATGAATGGTTCTTTATCAGTTTCAAAAAGGAATTATAAGTCTAGATATGTTATCTGAAATTTCATGAATCATTAAAGAGCACTTCATATAGACTCATCTAATAAAAGACTTTTTTTTCCTGATGGTCAAAGTCCCTCATCCAGCATACTGATGCCTTTAGCTTTTTATTTTTTTATTTTTTTTATTTATATGATATTTAATGAACTAAATTGGGAGAATGGAATTAGTTATCTGATCTCTCTCTCTCACCTGTTGGGTAACAACTTCTTGCCTCCGGAGCGCCGTCTCCTCATCGTCCAGCTCGGATGATAGATCCCCAGAGGAGAATCTGACAGAGAATTAAGAAGAGAAAAATGGAACATTTAAAACAGTATCATCGCACTTTATTATAAGTAATAATGGGTATCCCCATGAAATGAAAAGATCCAGATGAGGTAGAAGGATTTATTTATATATTTGGGTTACTGGGGATAAATGTTGCTGATAAATCTCTAGAAGTGAATCTGGCAGAGAATTAAAAAGAGAAATTGGGATATTCAAAGTATTATTATTACACTTGTTATATTCAATAATAGGTGTCCCCATTAAATGATTAGATCAAGAAGAGGCAAAAGGCTTTGTTGATTAATTTTGGTTATTAAAATATTAATTTCGGGTGACAGATCTCCAGAGGAGAACCTGTCGCGGAGAATTAAGAAGAAAAATGGGATATTTAAAATGTTGTTATAACACACTCTTACACGAGCTCGCAATATTTCGTGTCCTCTGCAAGCGAAGGATGCAAGAGAGATATGTAGTCGTTCATTTTTTATTTTCGAATGGAAACAAAGTGTGACGCATAATATGATTCTCAATATGTGTAATGTAATGAATGAAGCTTTTCTAAGAATAACTTGAGAAAGGATGATTTCCATTGTCATCAACGGTCAGTTAAGTCACGAAGTACCTTAAAAGTATAAACTGTTAACAAAAGAAATGATAATCAATATAAGTATTAAATCCGTTGAGCACACTAGGAAAATAAAATAAGATGAAATTAATGATTAGAAAAACATAGTCTTACATGTTTAACTGTCTAGTAATAAAACAGTTGGATATATACCTGACTCTTAGAATTTCAATCGTGCAAATTATAAATGTCGGTAAAAACAGTTATACTGCTATTTTTTCCATGAAGGTAATACATATTAATACCGCCCTTTTGTCATACTGAGACAACACAGCTAATTAATTGCGCATGCAATATTTAAAGCAGGCAGTGTCTTAATTTATAATGTCATTAATGAGCAGGACATACTTATATTTATAACTTAAACATGCATAGTAAGTAAGAAATGGGATCTCCGTATCCGTGTGCCTCACATACTTGGTAAAATTAACTTGAAATACATATTTGTATAAATAAACATAGTTATGATTGCAATATTTGACAGGCCTGTATCGTAATTCATTATGCAATTATTAAGCATGGTATCTTATTTCTATTATTCCAAAATGCACAACAATTAAGGAATGGGTTTTACTGTACTTTGTAAGTTTAGAATGGCTGTGGTTTTGTAAGCTGTGAAACATGAGAGTGCAGCTGTCATGTTTATGTGCAGTTACTGAAATTCCCTTATGACTTAATTTTTTGGAGAGCAAAAAGTTTTGAGAATCTCTAAGAATTAGTGCTCGGCGTAATGATGGTGATTTCATATTTGTTTTATTTTTAAAAATGAAGAATAAATATACAGTGACTAAGGAATATATTTTTCGGAATGCAAGTCAAGTTGTAATCGTGTTCTCTCCTTCTTTACTTGATTCTATTAGGGCGAATTCAAGTGATTTAGCTTTTTAATCAATGTGATGAAAACTTATATTTCAAAAGCCGCATTTGCTCTTTTAATGAAAACTGACGAACATAAACTTGCTAACATAAAATCATCAAGTTAGCTAATTTAATCTCAGTATGTATTTTTCATAGCTAAAAGGATGATATATATACAGTTCAAGTTTAAAATATGACATTGATTTAAATATCACTTCACTCTATTCCAGTACTGAAAAAGGCGTATTGATGTGACATCTTAACATTGTTTCTGGCAGACTTTTGTCTATATACTTTTATGGCGAAGTATTGATGATTGTTTTCAAAAGAGTTAAATAAAACTCCTTTGGAAAAATTTACTCATATCACAGCAATTCATCAGTAAAGAGATATGATATAAGGATCAGCGTCAGGTTTACGTAAAGACTGGCTTGTTGTTTTATTGAGTGATTTTCCTGGAATGTCTTGTTGGAGAGGGGAGTGAATTTGTGAATCCTTTGTCCTGGACTTGATGCTGAAATAGATGGAATAGTTGAAGGTCATTAACTCTTTGAGTTGAATTAACTCTGAGGGGAGTTCCTTTACTCAGGACCTTGTTAGTTAGGTGAGGATTGGAATACTTAATGATCGGTCTGCTACACCCAAATTGGAGGCTGCTCTGCTCTGCTACACCAGAGGACCTGAGTTGGAAACTGTCGATTTCAATGGTGAGAAAAAATATTCACAATACTTCAGAATACTAATGGACACCACATCTTGCATATATATATATATATATATATATATATAAATATATATATATATATATATATATAATATATATATATATATATATATCAAAATCGCTTGCAAAGATAAACACTATGTATCTTATCATTGCGAGAGAGAGAGAGAGAGAGAGAGAGAGAGAGAGAGAGAGAGAGAGAGAGAGAGAGAGAGAGAGGAGAGAGAGAGAGAGAGAGAGAGAGAGAGAGAGAGAGAGAGAGAGAGAGAGAATATATTTCATTCACTTGTCTGTTTGGAGTAACTTAGTAAGTTTCGTAGGAGTAAAGCTAGATTGCACCACCTTTCTCTCCCTAATCGCCGAAAGTTTTTCTTTTCCTCTTTTACATCCCCCCGAATTCCTCTCCTTCCCTTTTCTCCTTAGTTTTACGTCTCCTTCAATTTTCTTTAATACTTCCCGAGCTTTTTCATATCCTCCTCCCCCACATTATTATTACCCTCCTTCATACCTTCCTCTTCTCCTTCTCCTCTAATCTCTCCTCTCATGATTCTTTTCTTTTATTCCCTCTTTCACATTTTTCATCCTCCTCCAGATTCTCCTCCCTGGTTTGTTAAACTTCTTTTCGTACACCCATATTATCTAATCTCCCTCTTCTTTATTCCCCTTTTTCCTCTCTCTCTTTCTCAATTTTCTTGCTTCCATCAGACAAACATTCAACAGACAAATGTTTCCTTCAAATCGAACTCTTCTTCTTCAGAAATCAGATCATTTTTTTTTTTGCAAGAACGTAATGGAGGCTCTAATGACTGAAGTTCGGTAGTAAATTGCTACTTAAATTACCGCTGTTCCTCTTCCTCCTTATCCTCTTCTTCTCCTCCTCCTCCTCCTCCTCCTCCCCTCCTCCTCCTCCTCCTCCTCCTCCTCCTCCTCCTCAAAATAGGAAGAATGATCATGTAAATTATCATATAATTACGATATCGAAAACCCTCATTCAACTAGCTAACTCCTCAGGAAGTCCTGTGTTCTTCTCCCCAAAAGATGACATGAATTGGTGCTCTCTTCACCAGAGTATTGGGTTGTGGCATCCTCTGTATGGCAGTTATTACCAACTCAGTGGACACGGTGAGCATATTGTTAGATATGGGGATCTGTGATGGCACAGTATCTTTATGATATAAGGTTTAGATAAGGAGTAATAACCATCTCGTAGCATTCATTTGAGAAAAAAATGAATAGATGAAGAAAAAAAATTACCCTTAAAAACATTAGTTTTTAATAGTATTAGAGAGAGAGAGAGAGAGAGAGAGAGAGAGAGAGAGAGAGAGAGAGAGAGAGAGAGAGAGAGAGAGAGAGAGAGAGAGAGAGAGAGAGAGAGAGAGAGAGTAATAATAATAATAATATAATAAACCTTTATTTCCAAAGTACATTGGGTATTCAAATAAGATACATATATATTCCAGATAGACATCTGTGGTGTACGATATAGACATACTAAAACAAACAAATCATAAAGATGAGTGTACCATTAAAAATTACAAGTAAAATCTTCCTTTAAGAGTAACTTCTTAAGATTATATTTAAAAGTATACACTGAACCAGCATTTTTTAGTTCTCTGGGAAGCTGATTATATAAATGAGGTCCACGAATGTTGATATCTCTTGAGCCAATATCAGTTTTAGACCTTCGTACTAATAAATCTTCCCCTTGACGGGTAGTTAACCCGGTAACTGAGCTTTCTGTAGCAAAATTATACAAGCAATCAGGAAGATTGTTTCTTAGTATATTAAAAACAAAGGTACATATATCAAAAACATATTTATCTCTAATCTTTATCCATTCTAGATCTTTTAAAACAGGAGAGATGTGCTCGTATTTTCTTACATTGCCAACAGCCACTCGTGCTGCAAAGTTTTGTAACTTTTGTATTCTTTGTAATTGAGTCTTATTTGCACATCCCCAAACTTTGAGACAGTAATTAATTAAACTCATAGCTAAGGACTGGACAATTATTATACGAGTTGATGTTTCATATGAGTCTTTTACCCTATTTAGATATATTAGAGTACCCATTACTTTTTTATAAATTTCATCTATATGCATTTCAAAATTCATGTAACGGTCAAAATAGACACCTAGGTTCTTTACCGAGTTCATTGGCTTAATGATATTACCGTGAAAATTTATATGAAGATTGTCATCAACTTCTGATAATAATTGTCTGGATCCGATAAGAATAGATTGGGTTTTAGTTTCATTAAGTAACAGACCATTTTTTAGAAAATAACGTTTAGCCATATACAAAATTTCTTCTGCTCTACGAATAATATTTTCTAAATCATTAATTTCTCCTTCAATTAAGATTTGATTATCGTCAGCATTTTGAATGACATAACAGTTAGGTAAATATTTTACTAGATCGTTTACATATATTAGAAAAAGTATAGGTCCTAGGATCGATCCCTGAGGGACCCCAAACAATACCTTCTTGCGACTTGAAACTACATCTTTTATTCTGAGAGAGAGAGAGAGAGAGAGAAGAGAGAGAGAGAGAGAGAGAGAGAGAGAGAGAGAGAGAGAGAGAGAGAGAGAGAGAGAGAGAGAGAGAGAGAGAAAATTGGAATGTTTGTTACGAGATAATGTGATTTCATGAGAAATTCATCAGTCAATTGAATTAGATAACAAATATATCCAGATTTTACAACCTTTTGATTCTTGCTCATTAGGACAATATGGAGATTTGGCACACACAATCACCAGAAGTTAGCAGAGCTAATAATACATCTGTAATCACATGTATATATTTCTTTCCATTTTTCCCAGTCTTTCAAAGGATGTTACCGAATCGTGAGATTCCTTCCTTGGTTTCCAGTTTCCAATTGCCGACAGCACAAATTTAACTTTTTTTTCTCTCTCTCTATCTCTTCTCTTTTGGAGAGGAGCCAAATTGGCAAGCAAAGGAGAGCCACTGCCACAAGATTCGTGATGGGATGTTAAAAGTGTATTTTTACACAGATATATGTTTGAAATATTCTCTCTCTCTCTCTCTCTCTCTCTCTCTCTCTCTCTCTCTCTCTCTCTCTCTCTCTCTCTCTCTCTCTCTCTCTCTCTCTCTCTCTCTCTCTCTCTCTCTCTCTCTCTCTCTCTCTCTCTCTCTCTCTCTCTATATATATATATATATATATATATATATATATATATATATATATATATATATATATATATATATGTATATATATATATATATATATATATATGTATATATATGTATATATATATATATATATATATATATATATATATATATATATATATATATATATATATATATATATTCGTAATGGGCCGCGGTAGAGTGCCTGAGTCAGTAAGCGGCAAACGCGGGTTCAAGCCCACCGCGGGATGCTAGTAAGGCCATCTAATCATCATCTCTCAGCTCAAACATGTCTGTGTCCACCCCTACTTCTTTTGAGGACTAATAGTGATTCATGAGACGTAGGTTTATATATATATATATATATATATATATATATATATATATATATATATATATATATATATATATATATATATATATATATGAAATATGGTTTTGTTACACGGTTTCACTACCTAAGGTCAGAATGGGTTAGGAATTGAACGCACTTTTCTTTGACTCTTTATAATGATAACTTATTATAAAGGTTGGGTTCTTTAGTTCGTCTTTGAAATTTGTTTGTGAGGAAAAAATCCCATGTATATCTATCTATATTGATCTTGTTTGTTTGTTGTTGTTTGTCGTTTTAGGCGTCACTTTTATTCCCCATTATGGGGGGAACACAGGCAGGTTGGAGCTAAGGAATTAAGTTTGGATGCCACGCGATGGACTTGATCACAAGTTTGTCACTTCCTGAGTTGAGTGCTCTAAATCCCAGTCTATATATCGTTTGTACTCGTATGATTTCACAAAATAACTAGTTGGCTTACGGAAGTACATTGCTCAGATATTTTTTTTTTTTATATTTTTCTTTTTACAATATGTTACGGAATTGATGTGTCAACCTTTTACTGCTAACTCCGGCTCGGAGGCTAGTATTAGATTTTGGTATAATTTTCACAGCCGAATGCCTTTTTTTTTTTTACACCAACCCACTCCATTAATCTGGGCTTGGAACCCTTTGATATGCCTTGAATCTCCGGCAGATGGATTTAGTTCCACTAGAATACATACAATTAACTGTAATGTAAGCAACCACTCCGCTGACTATACATATATATACAGAGGGAGAGAGAGAGAGAGAGAGAGAGAGAGAGAGAGAGAGAGAGAGAGAGAGAGAGAGAGAGAGAGAGGAGAGAGAGAGAGAGAGAGAGAGAGAGAGAGAGAGAGAGAGAGTATCGCCGTTTTGCGAGAATGTATTGGATTACCGTATTAGCACTAATAGCATCGTTAACAGTCCCACGTGATTGGCCTACGCCATATATCTAAACGGCTTTGATAGGTGATTGGATGAACAACGTTAAATGCAGCCAATTATGTAAGTGTGTCACTGAATAGGAGAGAGAGAAATCCATTGGGCGTTTTTGGAATGCACTCAACTTCAGTCGATGACTGCATGGTGCAAAAACTACTTTTTTTTCCCAAAGTAAATCCGATGTACTCGTATGATTTCCCAAAATAACTAGTTGCATTACGGAAGTACATGGATCAGAGATTTTTTTTTTATATTTTTCTTTTTGCATAATTATAGGGAAATGCTGTGTCAACCTTTTACTGTACTGCTAAATCCGTGTGTGTGTGTGCGTATGTGTGTATATGTATGTGTGTGTGTGTTTGTTTACTATTTCTAATATCATTCTCTCTTAACTACTTAATTATACTAATTATAGATAATGTCATGTAAAGATGTTGCTTCCTAATCGAAAAAAATGAGGGATTAACATTCTCTGACTGAATTAAACTAAATTGTAAGCATTCACTGCATCAATAGGATCCAAACCCTAATTTTTTTTCCCAAAATTATCATGAACCAATATAAAAAGGACCCAAAACCTAATAATTAGCCACAAAAGGGAGCGTAACCCTATGTAAGTAAAATCTAATACCTAATCTTTATTCGGAGTAAGGCAGCAATAACCTGCTTGTTAAAGAGCCAAAACTGAAACACATTACCAAGAGGGATTATAGAACCTGTGTAAAACGGGTCCAAAACCTAAAAGTTATTTCCACCAGGGAGAATGATCACGTATAAATAGAAGCCAAATCCTTAAAACTTCACCTAAGGCGAAGCATGAGCTGTATAAATAGGATCCAAAACTTAATAGCTAAAAAAAAGAAAAGAAAAAAGAAGAGGATCCAAACCCAAAAAACTATTCCCAATAGGGAGCATGAACCTGTATAAATAGGATCCAGAGGCACTGAGCCGATCGGCGATGACTTGGAGGTAGCTTAGAAGAGATGTAGTGGGGGGATCAAAAGAGTGTTTCGAAATAGATCAGTTGGAGGGACAAATACCCGAGGGCGGGACGACAAACTGCCAATTCTAACTTTAAGGAGTTTAGATAAAAAAAAATCATTTTTTGTATTTTACTTTCGCTGAAAGACTACAGTCTTGGAATGTTACGTAGTCCAAAATGATATAATTGTTGTGAATTAAAGCTGTTAGCAATTGTAGGCATAAGAAATGTAACTCATCAGCAAATTTTTAGTCGTTCATCGACGAAGGGAAACCTTTTTTTGTGTATTTTCTGCTGCAGGAAGCTTTTAGTACTTTATTTTTTTTTTCAAAGAAAGTCATGGCATTCGTTAGATCAGGGGAACTGTTTGATATGTTGAAACCCTCTGAGGGATCAGATGTTGTTCGTGTTGTCACTTCACAACAATAATCGTTTATGGAAAATCATTTTTCATCTGTTATATGCTAGATGGAAAGTTATATATATTTTCTTCGTCTACATCTATTCCCACTTTTATGTGGGGCCGATGTTTCTGGCCATATATATATATATATATATATATATATATATATATATATATATATATATATATATATATATATATATATATATATATATATTCACCCACATTCTTTTTGTATTTATACTTATATAATTATGATTCGGCAATGATATTAGAAATAGATAGCGAAGTCTAATAAATTTTAGCGACCCCATTTGAAAGCGGAAACAGGTGACGACAAGAAGGATGAGGCCAGTAAACTTAAAATTTCATAAGTCTTCGCTCTAGGTTAGCCTTTATCAGTATAAGTTTTTGAAAATAAAAACTGTAAGTCAAATCTCTTCGGAAAAAAAGCGTTATAGTTGAGTAATTTTCTAACTATCGTTTATTTCATAAGTTCTCGTCAGTAAGCGGCCCAAGTTAGAGTATTTAAGGGCAGTATATTCAGAGACATAATGGAAGGTGATAATGTAAATAAACGTAAGCATTGTCTTGTTGAAATAATAGCCTGATGAATTTCACATAATAGAGGCTGACTTATTTGTTGTATTAATAGTTACAGCACTGAGATATTTTCTTGACTGAATTGCTATTTACCTTTTTATACTGCACAACAAAGCGAAAAGTACGAAATCTATTACTTTTTTTTTTAGGTTTTTCATATAATTCTAAAGTGAATCGTTTAAGATAGTACATACATCATATACCTTGGCTGTTTCCCCCTTTAATTGTGGGGTAGCCGACATCAAGAAAGGAAAACAAATAGGGGGATTACTTTGCTCTATGGACAATGACGAGGGAGCTAGCGACCGTTCAGATGGCACTGCTGGAGTGCCACAGCCCATCCTCCCGGCTCTTCCACAACCTGTGTCGCTTCACAACTGCCAGCTCCTCCTACTGCCCCTACCACAGGGCTAACTCTGTAAGATGCAGCCCCGTGGTAACAGCAGATGCCCATCAGAGCCGCGTCACAATCGCTCGCCACTCATTCCTATTCCTAGCACGCTCGCTTGCTTCCCTCACATCCATCCTCCTATCATTAAGGGCTCTCCTTACTCCATCCATCCATCCAAACCTAGGCCTCCCTCTAGCATTTCTCCCATCAACTCTCGCATTCATCACCTTTTTCAGCAGCCTTTCATCATCCATCCTTTCCACATGGCCAAACCATCTCAGAACATTCATATCTACTCTGGCTGCAATTTCTCTCCTCACACCCGTTCTTGCTCTCACCACCTCATTCCTAACCCTATTCAATCGAGATACACCAATCATACTCCTCAGGCATGTCATCTCAAACACATTTAGTTTCCGTCTCTCACTTACTTTCACACCCCATAACTCTGATCCATACATCACAGTTGGCACAACCACTTTCTCATACAAAACTTTCTTAACATTCATTTCCAACCCTCTATTCTTCATCACTCCTTTCAATGTACCCAACACTTTACATCCTTCATTCACTCTGTGACACACATCTGCTTCCACTCCACCATTTGCAGCAATAACCGAGCCTAAATACTTAAACTGACTAACCTCCTCAAGTGTCTCTCCATTCAACATAACATTCAATCCAGCGCCATCCTCATTTCTTGTACACCTCATAACCTTACTCTTTCCCACATTCACTAGCAGCTTCCTTCTCTCACACACTTATCCAAATTCTGACACTAACTGACACAGCTTTTCCTCTGAATCTGCCACCACCACAGTATCATCTGCAAACAGCAACTGATTCAGCTCCCACTCGTTATCATCCCCATCTACCATTCTCAAACCTTGACCACGCACTCGCTAATTCACCTCTCTTACAACTCCATCAATATACAAATTGAACAGCCATGGCGACATCACACATCCCTGCCTCAGTCCCACACTCACTGGAAACCACTCACTCACTTCATTCCCTACCCTAACACAAGCTCTACTACCCTAATACAAACTCTTCACTGCATGCAACAATTTACCATTTATTTCATATAATCTCAAAACATTCCACATAGCCTCACTATCAACTCTATCATATGCTTTCTCCAGATCCAAAAATGCAAAATACACATCCTTACCCTTTGCTAAATATTTCTCACATAACTGCCTAACTATAAAAATCTGATCTATACAACCTCTACCTCTCCTAAGCACTACTCTGCACTTCCGCGATCACATATTCTGTCTTATCCCTAATCCTATTAACCAGTATCCTACCATACACTTTTCCTACCACACTCAACAAACTTATACCCCTAAAACTACTGCATTCATACATATCTCCCTTACCTTTGTATAGGGGCACTATACAGGCAATCACCCAATCCACTGGCACCAATGACAACATAAAGCATATATTAAACACTCTCACTAACCATTCCAATGCAGTCACACCCCCTTCTTTCAACATCTCCGCTCTCACACCATCCATTCCATGTGCTTTAACTGCTTTCGCTTCATACAATGCCCTTTTCACCTCCTCTTTTGTAATCTCTCTCTCATTTTCATCTCCCATTACTGGCCCTTGAATCCCTCCCACTGCCACTATAGCTGCCTCACTATCTTCCTCAACATTCAGCAAGCACTCAAAATATTCTGCCCATCTTTTCCTTGCATCGTTCCCTCTTAACATCTGTCCATTCACATCTTTCACTGTCTCTTCCATCCTCGATCCTCACCCTTCCTTGCTCTCTTCACTTCTTTCCAAAACTTCTTTTTATTCTCCTCATATGACCTACTAAAATCCTGTCCCCACCTAACATTTGCCAACCTCTTCTCTTCCTCTACCTTCCGCTTGGTTTCCACATTTTTCTCCCTATATCTTTCATACTTCTCTTTACTTTTACACTGCAGCCATTCCTCAAAAGCCCTCTTTTTCTCTTCCACCTTCATTTTCACCCCTTCATTCCACCACTCGCTGCCCCTCCTCATGCCACCTCCAACAAACCTCTTTCCACACACATCACTTGCATGTCCCACAAAGCATTCTTTCATCAACCCCCATTCCTCCCCTAACTCCCCAACTTCTCTTTCTTTCACCTTGTCATATGCCACTCTCAACCTGTCCTGATATTCCTGTCTCTTCTCTGGCTTTTTCAACTCTTCCACCTTCACTATTTCCCTTCTACATCCCCCCACACTATTTCCCCACTCTTTTGCTACTACCACTTTTGCTTCAACCAAAAAATGATCAGACATCCCAGCAGCCACACCCCTGAATGCATGTACATCTTTCACTCTACCAATCATGCTCTTTGCTACCAACACATAATCCATCAATGCTCTTTCTTTCACTCTTCCATTTGCCACTCTCATCCATGTATACTTATTTATTAACTTCTTCTTAAATAAACTATTACCTATCACCAACTCTTGCTCCACACACATATCTAACAGTCTCTCGCCACTCTCATTCCCACCTGGTACCCCATACTTTGCTACAACACCTTCTATCTCTCCATTACCCACTCTGGCATTCAAGTCACCCAACACAACTACATAGTTCCTTCTACTCAGACCATCCACAAATCTAGTTAACTCATTCCAGAATTCATCCCGTTCTTCCTCACTTCTCTCACATCCTGGCCCATACGCACTAACAAAGGCCCAACATTCCCTTCCTATCCTAGCCCTCACCCACATCAGCCTAGATGACACTTCTTTCCATTCCACTACCTGATTTACCATTCATTCACTCAGCAATAATGCCACACCTTCTCTCGCTCTCCCCCTTTCAACCCCAGACACCCTACCCGTCACATCACCAAATACCACTTCTCCTTTTCCTTTCATCTTCGTCTCACACAATGCCAATATATCCATCCTCCTCTTACCAAACATATATCCAATCTCACATCTTTTGCTCTCTATCATACTATAACCACGCACATTTAGACACCCCAAAACTAGAGTTTGGGGAGAAGTTATTCTCCCCTCTACTCCCCTTCTTCTTTGACGTCTCGCAGGAGGTTGATACAAGGGGGGGATTCCTAGTCCCCCCGCCCCATCCACTTTTAGTCGCCTTTTACGGCACGCAGGGAATACGGTGAGGCTATTCTTTGATATTGTGCGCGCCCAATTTAAATGATCAAAATATAGTTGATGAATACTTCCATTATACAAATTGAAAGTTATTATTCAATTATTCTAAGGAATTCAAAATGTTTACCAAATATGTACAATGTTCATGAGCAGTCTTTGTAAATTCCTAAAGTAACCATTGCATGTAAGTTCGGTAATTCAAGCAATTAAGCGAAATTTCACCAGCCTTTTCTTTTTTACGCAAAAATTCTTCAAGAAATGTTCATGTAGATATATTTTTAAGGTAATATAATGGCAAATGTTGTTTGCATATAATCAGACATCAGGTGCATAACCCTTCAATAGAACCGATTTCATGTCAGTAATTGGAATGGTTCGAATATTGCTCAGTGCTTTTATTACACAAATACAATGTAACATCAAATGTAACAGTTAGCAGAGTTATTTCAGGATAATCTTCTCGAATGTGATTTATCAGTAATTGCAATTAAGCCCAAGGCTCATTTTGATAATAACTACCATGTTTGTCTGCATGCTTTTGACTATTAAAAAAATACATAATATATTCTTTAGAACTTTTTAGTTCAATTATTGTTAATTATTGTGAACTTTTTCGGAAATTTCTCATAATTTCTTTTATAGATTTTCCTCTGTTAAAATAAGAAATAAAAAAGTTAATCTTTTGATATGAAAATATAAATTCCAACGCAGATAATTGGTAATATAAATATTCAGTTGGACCTTGTAACGTAACCGTGGTCTTTGTTCTTGCTTTTGAACACTTTAAAACAACAACAGTCATGTTATTTGTTACAAATCTTCCTTGTGTCGTAAAGGAATTATTTTTGATTGCCGCTATATATGTCGCCATTAATCTCCATTCGAGGTCGGGCACAGACAAGTTGGAGCTGAGTATCAAGACTAGATGTCCTTCTTAGAGCGATGCGGTGGCCTCGATCATGGGTATAACACTTCTCTGGTCGAGCGTGTTGTCATGAGAATAACACAGTGATAATCACCTTAATATCCTATATTGTATGATTAGTTGTCTGTTCGCACTGCAGGAGATATACAGACACATAACGCATTAAAAAAACTGAAAAAGTTGCAAAGTCATAGCTGATATTGTATTTGAAAAATTATTGCATGATTAAGCTTGAATAAGCATTGGAAACCTGTAATTATAAGCAAAACAACGAGCTTTTAAATTGGTTTTACATGTGAAATCATTTGTGTAAATTCACTGAAACAGCGTTCTCGGGTTCTACTTGAAGGCAACACCAGCATTAATTTTCTCTCTTGCTTTTTTTTTTTTTTTTATAAATGTAGTCATCACTCTTTTTTTATTTATTTATTTATTTAATAAACCCTGTCTAAGTGTTTTCATATTTAACTTTTCTCTCACAACATATTCACGCTACACCTCACAAATAATCATAGATGAATAGTCACACACATGCAAACCATTTTGTTTCACAATTGTCCTCATTCGAATGGGGATGGACGCATACATGCTGGAACTGGGGGATTAAGGTTTGGTCCTAACACCCGGCAGTGGAATCGAACTCACGTTAGTCACTTCCCGACTCACGCTCTCTTCCACTGAGCTACCGCGAACCCCAACGTTGGAGATTACATATTCATATGTTACAAAAATTATTTGACTCTTTTGCTGTAGCGCCCACATGTAATCAAAATATCAGATCTCTTCAGCAATATATATATATATATATATATATATATATATATATATATATATATATATATATATATATATATATATATATATATATATATAGAGAGAGAGAGAGAGAGAGAGAGAGAGAGAGAGAGAGAGAGAGAGAGAGAGAGAGAGAGAGAGAGAGAGAGAGAGAGAGAGAGAGAGAGAGAGAGAGAGAGAGAGAGAGAGAGAATTGGTATAGCCATCAAGCTATCATTTACATATTATTTTTTTTTTTACGTTTTATATGTCTCAAGTAATCCCCATTTAGGGTTGGGCACAGACGAGTTGAAGATAGGGCATTAAAACTGGAAGCCCTTTCTCACACCCCACCGTAGGCCCGAACATATGTCTGTCACATCCCGAATTGAGCATTTTGCTACTGCGGCGGTTCACTTATATGTATACAGCATCTGGCGTTCACCGGTGGACACCCATCCAAGTACTGACCAGTTCCAAAGGGAGCTTAACCTCTCTGATCGACCATGATATGAAAATTAGCTATCATATAAAGATATTAATTAATCATTCTAGTGAATAGTTAACTTATGTCTATACTTATATATATTTATTCTTTTCTTGCATTTTACTTATTGATTATATTAATATTTTTATTTTGGGAGTTCTATATTGCCAAGGAAGCTCTAAAACTTAGGCTTTTTCCATGACTTCATCATTTCTGTTGTTCTGGAAACTAAATCCAAAATCAATAATCTAACTTTGGACGCGTCTCTATATTTCCTCCCTAAACATCAAGTTAGGTCTCTCTCTCTCTCTCTCTCTCTCTCTCTCTCCTCTCTCTCTCTCTCTCTCTCTCTCTCTCTCTCTCTCTCTCTCTCTCTCTCTCTCTCTCTCTCTCTCTCTCTCTCTCTCTCTCTCTCTCTCTCATAATAATTCATATGGACGTTTGTTAGGTATTGATGGTTTTTTAGGCAACTACAAATTTTCTCATCAGATAATTTTTCTGAAAAAAAAAATATTTTTTTGTTATCAAAAGTATTGTAGATCTGCATATCCTGTTTATATGAGGAATTCAGAGTATGGGTAACAGCAAAAACAGTTAAATTAGGGAGTTTAGGAGCCCTGTTATTACCGTATGACAAGTGTTAAAACAGATTCTTGTTCTGTCAGGTGTTTTTCTTCAAATATAATAATAGTTTCTGGAGACCACAGTAGATATTGTAGGGTCAGAAAATAATAGCTATATAGAACTTCATACTGAAATGTATTCGACATTTATTGAATATTGAATTGATCTGAAGATTCCACAGCTTTTACAAATGTCTCGAAGGAAGTTGCAAATATAGTAGAAAGTTTTACTTTAGATTTTAAGCAAAAGAAATGTCGGAGAGCATTGTTTTTTTTTCTTTTGAGCTTAGTTCACAAACCAGTAATGACAGAGCTTGTAGAAAGGGCATACGAGGGGCTAAAAGAATGCTTATTGCTAAGATCTATAACTTCAAAGCCAGTGGAGGCAAAGCAGATGTAAGTACTTTTAATATGGACTGTAGCTTTGAAGGCACCACAAGTAACGAGGCGCCGGTAATGAAAACAAAAACTGATGTACAGAAAGTTGTCTTATTTACAGACTATTAATTGAGGAAGCTATTTGTTATTTGGATAGCTGCTGTGTTTCAGTAAAAGCACAAGTGCCACCTGTGCGGACTGTCGATAAAATTTGCTCAGCCAGTTAGATTCCACGGCATTCTGCTGCTGTTACAAATTTAGTGAAACAAGGTGGTGTGGGGCCATCACTGGCACAAGTGCCACCAGTGCAAGAACCATAAAGAAGCTGTGGGAGGTGTTCCATACAAATGCTGTTTGGGGTGGAGGGTGAGGTCACATTAGCTCCAGCAAATATGGCATAGGAGGAGGAGGAGGATTGGGAGCAGCAGTCACCTTTCTCTCCATGGACGGTCCTTCAGGATGGGGCTTCCACTGCTAAAGGCCTCAAGAGCCGATGAAGACGTTGTTTGCACGCTGGCAGAAGGGGAGGGAGGGAAATACATAGTATATATATTCAAAAACCTTTTAATAAGTCAAAAATGCTTTTTGTATTAATGCTTCTTTGTATCAAAGCAGAGGATTATTTTTGAATTCGGTGCAGGAGGGGAAGTTGCCAATGGATAATTTGGGACAATATAATTAAACAAGATAAAAAAATATTTGCAACTGATGTTTCGAGAAGAGAAAAGCTTTTAATGTCTGATTCAGAGTTGTTTCAGGTTACTTATCCTCACATTTCCAGTAATATTAATTCAATATTTATTTTACAGAATGCTGAGAAAATTTTTGCTTTTTCTGGAAGCGACCTTAGTTGCAAAAGTAATTGTGAAAATCATTACGAATTACCAGTTATAAGTAACTTGATCAGCTCTTATCAGGGAATGAATTGAAGAGGGTTGCATATATAGTTACCTGATTGACAAATCCTGTAGTTTGCTACCTGTATATATGTTTATAAAAAGTAAAAAAAGAAAATGTGTTTAAAATCATATACGTATCATCGTGTGACAAACATGCTCCTTGGAAAAAAATGTTTGAATTCGTCTATAATGTCCTTGTTCATTAGGAAAACCTTGGATCCTTTGTTATACATACATGTAATATGTTCTACAACAATAAAGTACAAAACGATTAAAAGTTATTTTGAGAAGCCTAATTATATATATTTTTATTTTTGCTGAAGCAAACTGACTACACACAACACGGACCGTGAACACCAAAAAGATCCCATCTTTTACAATTATGACCTCAAGATATATGAAATACATCTTACATGCTAAACAAGCATGTATACATCATAGTTATGACCTGAAATAGTGAAATAGGATAGAAATGCACGCACAATGCACTTTGTTGCCTGAAAATTGCAGTAATCGCTGCCGTTACTTTTTTTTTTTTTAAATGAAGCTTAGCGGTGTTGTTGTTGCCATCACCTTATATATAATGAACAGAACAGTCGAAGTGTTTTTGTTATGTCCAAATTTATCAGGTCCCAGAAATGAAGAGACTCGTAGGTCTTAATATTTTACATAAATGACATGAAAAGTACAGTGTTTTTAAAATATATTTGTGTTTTCCTCTGTCTACCAATAGTATTTGAAACAACTCGAAACTTGGATTTTTTGGAAATTCTTTTAAAATTCTCTAATTTTTCATATAGACTTTGACATCATATTAGTTTGTATGAAATGTCCTGTGAAGATATAAATAGTTCCGAATTTTTCCTGTTTCTGAATTATGCAGTTTCCTTTGAGGGGGGAAGAATTCTTCCCCGTCTTCCCTTATGTGTCTTAAAAGTCGACTAATATTGTGGAGCCAGGGGATTGGGAATCAGATTCTTTGTATTTTCCTTCCACGAAGAGTCCAGTTTTTTTTTTTGCTTTGACACCCACCCTCCTTATCATGGGATTTTTGGCTTTTGTATGTAGATAGAGTAAATGTTTATTAAAACAAATAGATCTAGTTTGGACGAGTAAAAATATTGCAGGACCCAAGTTCTTTTTAAGCTCAAGCTATCAAATTTTGTCGCTATTTGTAATCTCGCGAAAGAGCAGTTGAGAAAGTACTCGTTTTTTTCATAGAATGTCTTTTTTCCTATTTTGCTCTGAGCTTTGTCGCCGATTCTTCACGTTTTCTTATCGTGGTTATTTGAAGAGAATGTGTTGCCAGTGTTGAAATGTTGCGCGTCCGCAATTTTCCATCATTCTCTACTACAGCGCCTGTTCGCTTAGGTCCTTATAGAGAGTCACTTTTACAAATGTAGGCTGGATAACTGAACGGGAAGGTAAGCTTGAGGAAGGGGGTAGGCCTTATAGATATATAATATAATAATAAATCTTTATTTCCAAAGTACATTGGGTATTCAAATAAGATGCATATATATTCCAGATAGACATCTGTGGTGTATGATATAGACATACTAAAACAAACAAATCATAAAGATGAGTGTACTATTAAAAATTACAAGTAAAATCTTCCTTTAAGAGTAACTTCTTAAGATTATATTTAAAAGTATACACTGAACCAGCATTTTTTAGTTCTCTGGGAAGCTGATTATATAAATGAGGTCCACGAATGTTTATATCTCTTGAGCCAATATCAGTTTTAGACCTTCGTACTAATAAATCTTCCCCTTGACGGGTAGTTAACCCGGTAACTGAGCTTACTGTAGCAAAATTATACAAGCAATCAGGAAGATTGTTTCTTAGTATATTAAAAACAAAGGTACATATATCAAAAACATATTTATCTCTAATCTTTATCCATTCTAGATCTTTTAAAACAGGAGAGATGTGCTCGTATTTTCTTACATTGCCAACAGCCACTCGTGCTGCAAAGTTTTGTAACTTTTGTATTCTTTGTAATTGAGTCTTATTTGTACATCCCCAAACTTTGAGACAGTAATTAATTAAACTCATAGCTAAGGACTGGACAATTATTATACGAGTTGATGTTTCAAATGAGTCTTTTACCCTATTTAGATATATTAGAGTACCCATTACTTTTTTATAAATTTCATCTATATGCATTTCAAAATTCATGTAACGGTCAAAATAGACACCTAGGTTCTTTACCGAGTTCATTGGCTTAATGATATTACCGTTAAAATTTATATGAAGATTGTCATCAACTTCTGATAATAATTGTCTGGATCCGATAAGAATAGATTGGGTTTTAGTTTCATTAAGTAACAGACCATTTTTTAGAAAATAACGTTTAGCCATATACACAATTTCTTCTGCTCTACGAATAATATTTTCTAAATCATTAATTTCTCCTTCAATTAAGATTTGAGTATCGTCAGCATATTGAATGACATAACAGTTAGGTAAATATTTTACTAGATCGTTTACATATATTAGAAAAAGTATAGGTCCTAGGATCGATCCCTGAGGGACCCCAAACAATACCTTCTTGCGACTTGAAACTACATCTTTTATTCTGGCTGACTGGTAGCGGTTTTTTAAATAGTTCTCGAACCAGCTTGGGTCAATGTTCATTTTTTTGCATTTTTCTAATAGAAAGGTATGGTGTACACTATCAAAAGCTTTAGAAAGATCGAGTAGTAGTAGCAATGATATTTTCTTATTATCTATATTTTTGTATATTTCATCTGATATTTTCAATAAGGCAGTTTCAGTTGATAATTTTGGCCTGAAACCGTGTTGACTTTTTGCAATAAGTTTATTTTTTTCAAGAAACTCACTTAACTGATTTGCAACAATCTTTTCAAGTATCTTTGATAAAATTGGTAGTAAAGAGATTGGTCTATAGTTAGAGACGTCGTCAGGATTTCCATTTTTAAAACCAGGAATTACATGGGGATTTTTCCATAAATCTGGGTAAATATTGGTAACTATGGAAGTATTGATTATTACCGTCAGATAATATGCTATTACAAATAATGAATCTCTAATAAAACGAAAACAAATTCCATCTGATCCATATGCATTAGAGTCTTTCAGATTTTTTATTACTAAGATTACTGTATTACAATCTACTGTAGTAGGGTTAAAGACATCATTACTTCTATTGAATGCACTATGTTCTTCAAGATTAACATTATTATTATTATTACTACCATCATCACTATTATCATTACCATTACTACCACCATCATTATTATTTACACCATTATCAACATTACTATTATTATTACTACTACCATCATCATTATTATTACCACAATTACTATTATTGATTTCATTTATTATTTCTTTTTTTGTTTTTTCAAAGTTTTTTTCCCCACTTCAGCGAAAAAATTATTGAACTCTTCTGCTTTAGCACTTACATCTACCTCATCGGGTATAATTGATATGTTACTACTTTTATTACAGTTATTGGAAAGCATGGTTTTAGCAATTTTCCATGTATCAGAGATATTGCCTTTAGCGTTTTGAAATTCATTTTTGTAATACTGTTTCTTACTGTTACTTAATAATGATTTTACTTGTTTCTTATGCTCTGTAAACTTTTCTCTTAAAGGGATATTATCTCTTTGTAGTTTTACTTCATTTTGTAGTTTGTCTCTTTCTTTCATAATGTTTTTTATGTCATCTGTTATCCAAGGAGCGGGGGGACGAAATATTTCTCTTGTCACGAGTGGTGCACATCGATCTATACATGATGATAAGACACTGGTTAAAATTCTTACTTGTATATTTATATTATCGGTATATAGAATTTCATTTAATTTATGTACTTCATTCATAAGTAAACTACAAAGTAATTCTTGTGAATAATTTCTTAAGCATCTGAATGTTTTAAAGATTGGTTGTCTCTTTGGTTTGCGAATATTTAGGGACGTTACAATTTCCTCGTGGTCTGCTATAGGGCTTGGCATTACGTCACACTTAGTTATCATATGTTTGGAGTTTGTTATTACTAGATCGATTTGGGAAACTGAAGTGGGAGTGATTCTAGTTGGTTTATTTATAATCTGTTCTAGATTTAAATTCTTAATAAGTCTACTCATTTTATTTTCTCTTTTTAGTTGATCATCATTAAAAACTGATTTGTTTTTTAAAAAAATCTCCTTAAAAACGTCCAAAATATAGCTAAAAGAGGTTACCGGGGCTTTGGGGTGGCGGTACACGCAGCCTATGATAATAGAAGGAAACTTTTTATGTTGGACAGAGATCCATTTATCTTCCACTCCTTCGTGCTCCTCAGTTTCAAGATTTAGTTCAGTGGCCTTCAAATAATTTTTAACATATAAACATACACCTCCACCTCTACCACTGTCATAGCAATAAATATTATATGAAGGAATATTAATAAATGCATTATTAATTGACGGATACAGCCATGATTCGCTAATGCAAAGAACATCAATATTTTCTTGTACAAGCATATGTTCAATTTCTAGTATATGGGATAACAGGGATTGTGCATTTATATGTACGACAGATAATCCATCATTATATTTACAAGTAACTTTCACATCGGCAGCAGTAACAGCAACAGCAGGAGATGAGGTATTACCATGTTTCATTGGGGTGGTATCCATAGTCATAGTTGTAGTTTCGACTGTGTGATTCTGCTGGGAATTCATCATTGTAGTGTGTTCTGGGGTTAGCCCATGGATCCTGGTGTCTGTACCTGCCGTTGGATGTGTAACGCTGGTTTGAGTACGTGCCGTGGTATGATCGGGCCTTCCCAAAGTTTGTATGCCTAGGTGAGTGTCTAGGGTTGTAAGAGCCATCACTCCAGGAGAAGTCTCTTGTGCGTGGACGGCGATAAGAGAGGTTTGTATCGTGTCTCTTTCTGTAGTCTCGCGTATAGGGGATTGTTCCATTAGCTCTTTGCTGTTTATTTTGGTATGACTGTAGTTTGGGATATTTTGTAGAATACCCAGGTTGTGTCCATTGTTTGCTCCCACGAAATGGCTGGACACTTGTGCCTGTAGGCCATTGATTCAGTTTGTAAGGCACATATTCAAATCCTTTCGATATCGTTATTGCGAAGGAAACCCAGTTTGGTGTGCGAGAAAGCTCCTTAATCAAGACTTCTTCAGAAGGAATGCCTTGATTTGTCAGTGTATTACGTATCTCTCTCTCAAAGGGGTTGCCAGGAATGCGAATATATATTTGAGCTGTAACCCTTGCACTTGCATTATTTGGCAACTGTGGCTGTGGGGGAGAGGACTTCGATGGAATGCTTAGAATAGAGATTGCTGCTATTTTGTCTTTTCTGTTTTCTTCATTGTTTTGCAGCCTATTGCTGGGTTGGTTATTTGTGCTGGAAGATGTAATTTGGGTGTCCTGGTTAGTGACAGTTGCTGTGTTGTTAGGAGTAGTGGAGATTGACTCTATATCTTCTTCGCTGTTTTGCAACTCTTTACCAGGTTGGTTGTTTGTGCTGGGAAGAATCTTGTTCTGGTTAGTGCCTGTTGTTGTATTGTTAGGAGTAGTGGGAAAGGACGCTGTTGTTTCATCACTATTTTGTAACCTGTTACTGATTTGATTATTTATGCGAGATGGTGTATTCAGGTTGTCTTGATGGCTATCACTTTTATCTGGATCTACCTCTTCTTCACTACCACTGTCACATTCATCACTCAATGCACTGAAGGAATTGTGAGTAGAGACAGAAAACCTAGTTTGCAAAACCTGAGGGTTGTTGATAGAAGGGACATCATCGCTTTGACGAAGAATGACTAAGCTTTTCTTTATCTTCGTCTCTGGGTAGGGATAGGTATCTAATAGTGGCAATGGGGTTGCATAATGGTAAATCCGTGTTGGACAATGTGTGATTAAGAATCGAACCGACGTTGGTCAGAGATATATGTATGAAGAGGTGGAACAAAGCGACAGCATTTGCTCACGATTACATCATGTAAACACACACTTGGAGAAGGTGGCAATGTGTGTGTGAGTACTTACCTAATTGTACTTACCTAATTGTGTTTATCGGTTCCATTTTATACTTAGTGATAATTATCATACCTGTCCTCAAAAGTATGGATTGAGATAGCATTAACTACCTCCTCGCTTAGCGAATTCCAATTATCAACTACTCTTACACTGAAAAAGTATTTCCTTACATCCTGCAAAGAAGTTTTCTCACGAAGCTTCAAACTATGACCTCTAGTTCTAGAGACAGCCATATCAAAATATCGATCCCTATCCACTCTATCATAATCATGAAGGAATTTAAAGACTGTCACCATATCTCCCCTCAATCTTCTAGCTTCGAGTGATGGCAAGTCTAATTCCCTCAGCCTCTCATCATAACTGAGATTGCGTATTTCTGGCACCAGTTTCGTGGCATGTCTTTGACCTTTTTCAAGCTTAGCTATGTGCTTTATCAAGTATGGATTCCAAAGGGGGCTGCATATTCGTGTTTTGGCCTCACATAGGTTACATAAATATTTCTGAACATTTCTTTGTCCATGTGCCTAAAGGCTACCCTTACATTTGATAAGAATGCATATGCTGCCCTTACTACGCCATTTATATGTATTTCTGGAGACAAATCTGCCAGTATGTTTACTCCTAGATCTCTCTCATTTTCTGTCTCTTGAAGTTGTACTCCAGCCACCGAGTAGTCAAGCTTGGGCCTTCTTGCACTTGTACCCATTCCCATTACCTTACATTTTGAAGTATTGAATTTCATTAGCCACTTTTCTGACCACTCATGGAGACTACTTAGATCCTCCTGAAGTTCTCTACCATTGTACTCGTTTTTTACTTTCTTCACAATCTTTGCATCATCTGCAAACATATTCATGAATGAATTTACAGACTCTGGTAGGTCATTTACATATACAAGGAACAAAAGTGGCCCTAAAACTGAACCCTGTGGAACTCCACTACTAACTCTTCTCCATTCAGACACTGAGTGTCTTACTCTAACCCTCTGTTTCCTTCCTTCTAAGTAAGTTTTATATTCATTCCAAGACATTTCCTTAGTAGTTTCTCCATAACTTTGCAAACTATGCTGATCAAGGAAACTGGTCTATAGTTCATAGCCGTATCCCTCCTTCCCTTTTTGAAGATAGGTATCACATTTGCTTGTTTCCAGCATCTTGGAATCTCCCCTGACTCCAGTGACATTTTAAATATGATACGTAGTGCCACTGATAGTGAGTTTGCGCATTTTTTAAGTACATGAAAGGATATGTCATCAGGACCTGTAGCTTTATGAACATCTAAATCCATCAGCGCTTTGCATACCTCTTTGGCTGTAAGTTTGATGTTCTCTAATACCGGGCCTTGAGCTTCTGTCTCTGCAATCTGAGGGGGTGGGGTATTTTCTACTGTAAATACTGACTGAAACTCCTTGTTCAATTCTTTGCAGATCTCTTCATCCGTCTCAGTGATGCTTCCATCCGCTCTCTTTAGCCTTAAAACCTGTTCTTTTACCTTAAGCTTTCCTCTGATAAAGCTGTGGAAAAGCTTGGGATTTTCTTTAGCCTTCCTGGTGATGTCCCTCTCATAGTTTCTTTCTGCCTCTCTCCTTTTGCTTAGGTAGTCATTTCTTGCTCTTTTGTAGGTTTGCCAGGCATTTATGTTTTTTCTCCTTCTATACCTTTTCCAGCATTTGTCTCTCCACTCCTTAGCTCTTTTACACTCATTA
>JAXCGZ010013590.1:65000-67500 GCA_037179515.1 Halocaridina rubra
TATGATTACTAAGTCAAGGCGCTACCACTACACCACAGAAGGTTAAAAGGAACCCAACCTTATAGCTTATATCTGCTATACTAAGGAATGAACGCATTCTAACTGAATGCCACTATGTTCATATTACAGATTCCCCAACCTCACTCGTGGCTTCATTTTAGCATTTAATTCAAATCCCAATCTCATTCGGGCCATGAAATTATCAAATAAGCACATTACATATGTGAAAGCATGAATCATTTTTTGCCCCGACCGGGACTCGAACCTAGGACTTATGATTACTAAGTCAAGGCGCTACCACTACACCACAGAAGGTTAAAAGGAACCCAACCTTATAGCTTATATCTGCTATACTAAGGAATGAACGCATTCTAACTGAATGCCACTATGTTCATATTACAGATTCCCCAACCTCACTCGTGGCTTCATTTTAGCATTTAATTCAAATCCCAATCTCATTCGGGCCATGAAATTATCAAATAAGCACATTACATATGTGAAAACATGAATCCTTTTTTGCCCCGACCGGGACTCGAACCTAGGACTTATGATTACTAAGTCAAGGCGCTACCACTACACCACAGAAGGTTAAAAGGAACCCAACCTTATAGCTTATATCTGCTATACTAAGGAATGAACGCATTCTAACTGAATGCCACTATGTTCATATTACAGATTCCCCAACCTCACTCGTGGCTTCATTTTAGCATTTAATTCAAATCCCAATCTCATTCGGGCCATGAAATTATCAAATAAGCACATTACATATGTGAAAACATGAATCATTTTTTGCCCCGACCGGGACTCGAACCTAGGACTTATGATTACTAAGTCAAGGCGCTACCACTACACCACAGAAGGTTAAAAGGAACCCAACCTTATAGCTTATATCTGCTATACTAAGGAATGAACGCATTCTAACTGAATGCCACTATGTTCATATTACAGATTCCCCAACCTCACTGGTGGCTTCATTTTAGCATTTAATTCAAATCCCAATCTCATTCGGGCCATGAAATTATCAAATAAGCACATTACATATGTGAAAACATGAATCATTTTTTGCCCCGACCGGGACTCGAACCTAGGACTTATGATTACTAAGTCAAGGCGCTACCACTACACCACAGAAGGTTAAAAGGAACCCAACCTTATAGCTTATATCTGCTATACTAAGGAATGAACGCATTCTAACTGAATGCCACTATGTTCATATTACAGATTCCCCAACCTCACTCGTGGCTTCATTTTAGCATTTAATTCAAATCCCAATCTCATTCGGGCCATGAAATTATCAAATAAGCACATTACATATGTGAAAGCATGAATCATTTTTTGCCCCGACCGGGACTCGAACCTAGGACTTATGATTACTAAGTCAAGGCGCTACCACTACACCACAGAAGGTTAAAAGGAACCCAACCTTATAGCTTATATCTGCTATACTAAGGAATGAACGCATTCTAACTGAATGCCACTATGTTCATATTACAGATTCCCCAACCTCACTCGTGGCTTCATTTTAGCATTTAATTCAAATCCCAATCTCATTCGGGCCATGAAATTATCAAATAAGCACATTACATATGTGAAAACATGAATCCTTTTTTGCCCCGACCGGGACTCGAACCTAGGACTTATGATTACTAAGTCAAGGCGCTACCACTACACCACAGAAGGTTAAAAGGAACCCAACCTTATAGCTTATATCTGCTATACTAAGGAATGAACGCATTCTAACTGAATGCCACTATGTTCATATTACAGATTCCCCAACCTCACTCGTGGCTTCATTTTAGCATTTAATTCAAATCCCAATCTCATTCGGGCCATGAAATTATCAAATAAGCACATTACATATGTGAAAACATGAATCATTTTTTGCCCCGACCGGGACTCGAACCTAGGACTTATGATTACTAAGTCAAGGCGCTACCACTACACCACAGAAGGTTAAAAGGAACCCAACCTTATAGCTTATATCTGCTATACTAAGGAATGAACGCATTCTAACTGAATGCCACTATGTTCATATTACAGATTCCCCAACCTCACTCGTGGCTTCATTTTAGCATTTAATTCAAATCCCAATCTCATTCGGGCCATGAAATTATCAAATAAGCACATTACATATGTGAAAACATGAATCATTTTTTGCCCCGACCGGGACTCGAACCTAGGACTTATGATTACTAAGTCAAGGCGCTACCACTACACCACAGAAGGTTAAAAGGAACCCAACCTTATAGCTTATATCTGCTATACTTAGGAATGAACGCATTCTAACTGAATGCCACTATGTTCATATTACAGATTCCCCAACCTCACTCGTGGCTTCATTTTAGCATTTAATTCAAATCCCAATCTCATTCGGGCCAAGAAATTATCAAATAAGCACATTACATATGTGAAAACATGAATCATTTTTTTCCCCGACCGGGACTCGAACCTAGGACTTATGATTACTAAGTAATGTGCTTATTTGATAATTTCATGGCCC
>JAXCGZ010013591.1:0-2500 GCA_037179515.1 Halocaridina rubra
TATATATTAATATACACAAATAAATATTTATATACATTCATTTATATAGGTTCGAGTCCTCGGTCGGGGTAAAAAATGATTCATGTTTTCACATACGTAATGTGCTTATTTGTATTTCATGGCCCGAATGAGATTGGGAATTGAATTAAATGCTAAAATGAAACCACGAGTGAGGTTGGGGAATCTGTAATATGAACATAGTGGCATTCAGTTAGAATGCGTTCATTCCTAAGTATAGCAGATATAAACTATAAGGTTGGATTCCTTTTAACCTTCTGTGGTGTAGTGGTAGCGCCTTGACTTAGTAATCATAAGTCCTAGGTTCGAGTCCCATTCGGGGTAAAAAATGATTCATGTTTTCATATACGTAATGTGCTTATTTGTATTTCATGGCCCGAATGAGATTGGGAATTGAATTAAATGCTAAAATGAAGCCACGAGTGAGGTTGGGGAATCTGTAATATGAACATAGTGGCATTCAGTTAGAATGCGTTCATTCCTAAGTATAGCAGATATAAGCTATAAGGTTGGATTCCTTTTAACCTTCTGTGGTGTAGTGGTAGCGCCTTGACTTAGTAATCATAAGTCCTAGGTTCGAGTCCCGGTCTGGGTAAAAAATTATTCATGTATATTTATATATATATATATATATATATATATATATATATATATATATATATATATATATATAGTAACGACTGTAGTTACTTCACTACCTCAAACGGAAAGCAAGAGTTATTTTACTTAATATATAAAAGAGGATCTTTACCAATACATGCAGAATATTGAAATGATTTAATCATCAAACTCAGGGTTATTTATTTGTAAAGCTATTTCAGTGGGAAGAGTTACAAACAACCCAAGAGTAATTATTGACCCATTAAATACAACTTTAAAATAACTTATAATTACTAAATGATTACCTATTTACAATAAATACATATTTTGATAAAAAATATTATTTACAATTTGTACGTTTGTGCAATGCTCCCCCCTTGGAAGAGACTAAATGGCGTCCTGCCCTAGAGAAACGAATAGGAGGAGGATAATCTTCTTGAAGGTAGGCGACTTTCAAGCTGTCAATGGATATCTACTTCTCAGTGCCACAAATGTTGAGGAGGAATGCCTTTGAACGTCGTCGTATGGCTCTATACGGTCCAGTGTAAGGAGGTGTTAGAGACGCCCGATGACTATCCGCTCTGATGGAGACGTGGGTGGCTGTGTTGAGGTCTCGTGGAATGAAATTTTTTCTGTTATTCTGGTATGTTTGTTTTACAGGTGTGTATTTTCCAACTATCTGGCGGAGACGATCGAGATCATGGTGATTGTTGTTTGGGAAAAACTCCGCATGTACCACCAAGGGGTCGCCATATGCCATCTCGGCTGAGGATACGTTAAGACCTTCTTTGGGAGTAGTTCGGAGTCCAAGGAGTACCCAAGGTAGTTGATGTGTCCTAGAATTGCTTGTGCAGCGGGTGATGAGGGCTGCCTTTAGTGTTCTGTGCATGCGTTCAACCATGCTGTTGGCTTCTGGATTGTAGGACGTTGTGTGATGGTTTGTGGAGCCAAGGAGCTGACTGAGAGAGTTTCAAAGTTGAGATATAAATGTGGAACCCATATCTGATGTAATATGTTTGGGGATGCCAAATCTTGAGATCCAGGCAGATAGGAAGGCAGAAGCATAAGAGGAGGCAGTGGCCTCTATCATGGGCACTGCCTCGGGCCATCGGGTTGAGCGGTCCACTTTTATGAATATGTATTTGTTGCTTTCTGATGAAGGAAGAGGTCTCACAATGTCAACATGGACATGGGAAAAACGTCTTTGTGGCTGAGGAAAAGTACCAATTCCAGATTCAGTATGTCGGTGGATTTTAGAAGTTTGACATGACAAGCAGGAGCGGGACCAAGATTTAGCGTCTTTTATTATGCCGTGTCATATGAATTTTTTCTTGAGGAGCATAGCAGTTGATCGGCCGGAGGGCTGAGAAAGTCCATGAATAAGTTGGAATACGTGTCGTCGAAGAGGCTGAAGAATCCAGGGGCGAGGTCGTCCTGAACTGACGTCACACAAGATGGTGATCCCTTGTTCGTCTATTGGTAAATCTTTCCATTGAAGAGATGAGTGATGTACAACAAGATTGCGTTTCAGGATCTTGTATCTGTAGTTCTGCAAGGTGTCTGTAGTCGAGGCCAAGGCATATGGATGAAATAGTGTTTCATGAAAGTGCATCGGCGACAGGATTCTTTTTTCCCGAGACATGTTGCAAAGTACAGTTAAACTCAGATATAGTAGAGAGGTGTCTTTGCTGTGTTGCGGAACATGGATCTGTTCGCTTGGTAAAAACGTGGACAAGTGAAAGGTGGTCCGTTTGGATGGTAAATGAGACACCTTCGAGAAAATGCTTGAAGTAGCGGACAGTGGAATAAATAGCAAGAAGCTCCCTGTCAAAGGTGGAGTAATGGGTTTCAGCAGGAGTAAGCTTTCTACTGAAGAAGGCGA
>JAXCGZ010013591.1:10000-22500 GCA_037179515.1 Halocaridina rubra
CTCTCAGGCAGAATATCTTCAATGATATACTCCATCAACAACACACATTGGTCACTCTTTCCAATTGGTGGTTCATACTCAATTTTTTCAATATCCAACACATTATCTGTGAATACTAGATTAGTGATGGCTCATCCCCACCCCTGGCCCTCGTTGGTTCCATTACATGTTGGTGTAGGAAATTCCCTTGTACGCAATCTAAGAATTTTGCCCCGAATGAGTCCTTTCCACTGTGTGGGTCAAGATTTATCCAATCTATCTCTTTATGATTAAAAGCTCCCATGTGTGATTACCTAATTGTGATTACCTGATTGTGTTTACGGGAAAGAGCCCAAAGCTCGTATCTTCCCGTCTCCTCATCGGTTCCATTTTATACTTAGTGATACTTATCATACCTGTCCTTAAAACTATGGATTGAGATAGCATTAACTACCTCCTCACTTAGCCAATTCCAATTATCAACTACTCTTACACTGAAAAAGTATTTCCTTACATCCTGCAAAGAAGTTCTTTTACAAAGCTCCAAACTATGACCTCTAGCTCTAAAACCAGCCATATCAAAATATCGATCCCTATCCACTCTATCATAACCATGAAGGAATTTAAAGACTGTCACCATATCCCCCCTCACTCTTCTAGCTTCGAGTGATGGTAAGTCTAATTCCCTCAGCCTCTCATCATAACTGAGATTGCGTATTTCTGGCACCAGTTTCGTGGCATGTCTTTGAACTTTTTCAAGCTTAGCTATGTGCTTTTTAAAGTGCGGATTCCAAAAGGGGGCTGCATATTCGAGTTTTGGCCTCACATAGGTGTGTGTGTGTGTGTGTGTGTGTGTGTGTGTGTGTGTGTGTGTGTGTGTAATTACCAAATTGTAATTACCTAATTGTACTTACGGGAAAACGCCCCAAGCCCGTAACTTCCTGTCTCCTGATCGGCTCCATTTTGTACTTAATGATACTTATCATACTTGTCCTTAAAACTATGGATTGAGTTAGCATTAACTACCTCATCGCTTAGCGAATTTCAATTATTAACTACTAGTACTCAAAAATAGTTCTTACTTACATCCTGCAAAGCAGTTTTCTTTCGAAGCTTCAAACTATGACCTCTACCTCTAGTGTCAGCCATATCAAAATATCGATCCCTATCCACATTGTCATAACCATGAAGGCATTTAAAAACCGTCAACATATCCCCCCTCATTCTTCTAGCTTCGAGTGATGACAAGTCTAATTCCCTCAGCCTCTAATCATAACTGAGATTGCGTATTTCTGACACCAGTTTTGTGGCATGTCACTGAACTTCTTCCATCTTCCCTACGTGTATGTGGATTCCAAAAGGGGGTTGCATATTTAAACTTTGACCTCACACAGGTTACATAAATATTTCATAACATTTCCTAATCCATGTGCCTGAAGGCTACCCCCACATTTGCTAAGAAAGCATATGCTGCCCTTACTATGTCATTTACATGTATTTCTGGAGACAAATTTGCAAGTATGTTTACTCCTAGATCTCTCTCATTATCTGTCTCTTGAAGTTCTGTTCCTGCTATTGAGTAGTTAAGCTTGGGCCTTTTTGCACTTGTACCCATTCTCATTACATTACATTTTGAAGTATTGAATTTTATTAGCCCTATTCTGACCACCCATGCAAACTATTTAGGTCTTCCTAAAGTTCACTACCATTGTTCTCGATTCTTCCTTTCTTCAGAATCTTTGCATCATCTGCAAACATATTCATGAATGAATTTATAGACTATGGTAGGTCATTTACATATACAAGGAACAAAAGTGGCCATAAACTGAACCCTTAGGAACTCCACTACTAACTCTTCTCCATTCAGACACTGAGAGTCTTACTCTAACCCTCTGTTCCCTTCCTTCTAAGTAACACTGAATATTCTTGGATATTCATTACACACATCTTGTTATCCCTTCACATCTGACAAGTCATTAAACTCTCCATTTCTGTTTCTCTTTAATTTTTGTATTCTTGTGCCCAGACCTGATGAGACCTGTTTTATTTCTTTATTTTTTGGCCCGTTCTGGTTTCACAATCATAATAAAAACAAAGTATTTATCCATTCGAAGACATTTCCACTTTATTCTCGCCATTACTTGCAGCTTCTTAATAAGTCTCCCCTGTGGGACTATGTCAAATGCTTTCTGGAAATCTAGGAATATGGAATCTGCCCAGCCCTCTCTTTCCTGTAAGATTCGGCTTACCTCATCATAAAATTCTAATAAGTTTGCTATTGTTGGTTTACCTTGTCTGAAGCCATGTTTTCTCACTGACAAAAAGTTGAAGGATTCCAAGTGAAGAGAGATGTGGTTCCTTAGTAGTTTCTCTATAACTTTGCATACTATGCTGGTACAGGAAACAGGCCTATGGTTTAGAGCCATATCCCTCTTTCCCTTTTTGAAGATAGGTACCACGTTCGCTTTAGTTCATTTCTTAAGTACATAAGGAGATATATCATCAGGAACTCTAGCTTTTTGGGCATCTAACTCCATCAGCACTTTGCATACCTCTGTGGCTGAAAAGATGATGTTCTCTAATTCCGAATCATGAGCTCCTATCTCTGCAATCTGAGGGGGTGGAGTATTTTCTACTATAAATACCGATTGAAACTCTGCAAATTTCTTTATCCGTCTCAGTGATGCTTCCATGTGATATCTTTAGCTTTATAACCTGTTCTTTTTTAACTTCAGTTTTTCTCTAATAAAGCTGTGGAAAAGTTTTGTATTTTATTTAGCCTTCTTGGTAATATCCCTTTCAAAATCTCTTTCTGCCTCTCTTCTTTTACTTAGGTAATCATTTCTTGGTCTGTTATTAGTCTGCCAGGCATTTATGTTCTTTCTCCTCCTATACCTTTTCCATCATTTGTCCCTCCACTCTTTAGAGCTCTTACACTCATTATTGAAACATTTATCTTGGCATGAATAACTCCTATTTTGGTGAAAGGTATGCAAGAATCTACTATCTGTGCATATTCCTCACAAAAGATGTCATACATTTCTTGTACAGATTTGTTGTTAAATAAGGTCCTCCAGTAAATAGCTGCAAAAAGCTCAATAAATTTTATGTAACCTCCTTTCAGATAGTTCCTCCTCGTGTCATCAGTGCCTATACTTTCAGGCAGACATCTTCGATGAAATACTCCATTTACAACACATAGTGGTCACTCTTTCCAATTGGTGGTTCATACTCGATTTTTTCAATATCCAAAGCTTTATCTGTGAATACTAGATCAAGCAGTGATAGCTCATCCTCACTCCTGGCCCTCGTTGGTTTCAGTACATGTTGGAGTAGGATATTTCCTAGTGCTCAGTCTAGGAATCTTGCCCCGAATGAGCCCTCTCCACTGTGTGGGTCAAGATTTATTCATACTAGCTCTCATAATAGAAATTTTACATTTTCTCTCCCATGCAGTCTTAACAACTGAGTTTATGACTTCAATATTACCTATATAGCTTTCCTCATAAATTTCTAGCCTATGTTGATTTCTTGGTGGGTTATATACAACAGTTATTATGATGCTCTCTGACCCAGTATTTATGCGAGAAACAAGATATTCCTTGAAATCACTTTCTGTAGCAAAGTTTATTTCTTCAACCTAAAGTCATTCACTTATGAGCAGTGCTATCCCTCTGATCTTTCAACCCTTAAAATTCTGAAGCCCTTAAGAAAGACTGTGACACTTTTTGTGTCCTCATTTAACTTAGTCTCTGTAACCGCTACTATATCTGCCTTACTGTTGTGAATCTTAGACTCTAATTCTACTGCCTTACCAGCTATTCCATCAGCATTTGTGTACAGCAATATTAATGACGCCCCATCCCCTGATCTTCTTTCATTATCTTCTTTATCCCCCTTTGTTCTTCTCCTCTTTATTTCTTTCCTCATTTAACCTTCTGGCCTCTTGCAGCAAGTTTTTTATCCTTTCCATCTCTTCCTGTGTTCTGCATGGTCTAATAAACACTTTTTTGAATTCATGAAGATCTAGTTTTTTTCCTCATAAAGAAAAAAAACAGTAAGGCAGTTATAATAGTGGTTACAGAGATTAAGTGAGGATATAAACAGTGTCACAGTGTCACATGTGTGTGTGTATAAATATATATATATATATATATATATATATATATATATATATATATATATATATATATATATATATATATATATATATATATATATATATATATATATATGAGTGGTTATGGCTACGTAAGGAAATTGAAAGAAATTTTGAGATCCTTAGGCGCTACCTTATGTGCTGTAGTTGCTAGCATCTTGGCACAGTAATTATTTGTCCTAGGCTCAGTTCCCGGTTGGGGTAAAAATGAGTCATGTTTTTACGTATGGTAATGTGCTTATTTGATTATTGTTGGTCACTAATTTGAAATTAGGAATTGAATTAAATACGAAAACGAAGCCACAAGTGAGGTTGGGGGAAGCTGTAATATGAACTGAGTGGAATTCAGATAGAATGCGTTCATTCCTAGCACAGCAGAAAAAACTATAAGGTTTGTTTCCCTTTGAACCTTCTGTGGTGTAGTTGGTAGCGCCTTGGCACATTAATTATGTGTCCTAGGTTCAAGTCCCGGTTGGGGTTTATATATATATATATATATATATATATATATATATATATATATATATATATATATATATATATATATATATATATATATATATATATATATATATATATATATATATATATATATATATATATATATATATATGTGTGTATGTATGTATATATATACACAAAACACACACACGTTGTGTGTGTTTGTGTGTTTGCGCACGCGCATGTGTGTGTGTGTTCTCAGAATTGGGAGAGAAAGACTCCAAAATTCACATTCATATACTGTACATGACATAGGCAGTGATTTAAATGCGGCCGATTAGCAAATATCAATTAACCTTCATTCTCCTATTCCGGGTTTCTTGACTGCTTGACTGACGCTGTTTGTACAGGCATAATTTCTGTGTGTAAATAATAATCGTAAGTATAACCACTTGGTGACAATTAAACTTCGCGCACTTTTTTTCTTTTATTCTCAGGAACTATATTAAGTGGCAACGACATATCCCAAGTTATTCTCTCCATTCTTGTGGGATATTTCGGAAACTACGGACATAGACCTCACTGGATGAGCATTGCTGTTATACTGGGCGCAGGATCGGGCTTCGCAGCAGCTCTCCCACATTTTATCTATGGTCCTGGTAAAGATGCAATCAGAATTGCCGAATTCACAAGTCGCTCAGCAAGCGCCCTCATCTCAAACATCACTCGAGTAACGTCTAAGGAGAGTTAGTATATTCCTTGGAGGTATTTCCATTCAATGTGTGTATATATATATATATATATATATATATATATATATATATATATATATATATATATATATATATATATGTTTGTGTGTGTGTGTGTGCGCGCGCGTGTGTGTGTGCGTGTTATGGGTGTGTGCGTTCGTGCGTTCATGTGTGTATCTTTGTGTTCTCACTAACCTTGCTTTTCACCTAATAATTACATTCCTTTTTTTTCAGAATTCTATATTCCTACTAATTGCAAAGTAATATTAGTTCTCTTCTTTGTATTGGCAGCTCTTACTATATTTATATGAAGTCGCTGTTTGTTACTGATATCTCATAGATTAGTGTTTGATTTTGCTTTCAGCTTTGTATATGAATGCCCTTCCTGATACCAACTATCTACTTCTATTATCTGTATTTAGAATTGGCTTCGATATAAAATGAATTTTCCCAAACGGCTAGATTTTCCCCTAATGTAAAAGAACTTTCAACTAGGCAAAGTCCTTTTTACCATTGTAACATGATTTAGCTAGCCTTGGGTGTAAAGGGAGAGAGTTAAATGGGTGCACTGGCCACTGATGGGTTGGGGAGGGAGCAAAACTAAGATTAATGTTTGTAGAGGCGTCTCTCCGTCTGTGTATCAATAGTAGATAGTCCAGTTCTCCCTCTTATACAACCCCTGTGGTGCACTGGACTAAGCTGTGGCATTCTAGTCTATAGTTCCCACGTTCGAATCCCGACAATGAAGGGAGATTTCTTGAGGACCTTATCAGTACATTTATTCACGAACAGAGAGGCAAGAGCTTTGTCACCTCCAACCGGACTTGAACTGCGAGGACGAAGACATGGCGGCCGAATCTTTCATAGGACCTGTCATTCTCTTATTCATATCCCAGTTTTGCGTAGGCATCACCGTCACCACGTTCTATAGCATAGGCGTCACTTACCTGGACGACAACATTAGTAAAAAGTCGTACCCCATTTACTACGGTAATTTTTTTCCTGCAGTTGACAATATATTTCTAATGCAAAGAAAATATTAGTTTCTTGGCTATGATTTAATTTAATTGATTCCTTTATCATTAAATGTATTACTGTTTATATATATATATATATATATATATATATATATATATATATATATATATATATATATATATATATATATATATATATATATATATATATATATATATATATATATATATATATATATATATATACTATATATATATTTCAAATTTTTCTTATACCATATGTGATTATAATTTTGAGAGCGATATCTTTAAATGCCATTTGAATTAAGAAATAATCTTATATTGATATCATTCAACAATTCTGTATTCAAGGATTCATATTTGCTGCTACTTTTCGTTTCAAAAACATCACATTGCCACATTATTATTATTATTATCTATTATTTGTATTATATATTATTATTATTATTATTATTATTATTATTATTATTATTATTATTATTATTATTATTATTACCTGTAACAGCTTTCACATTTATGCTGAGAATTTTGGGGCCCGTGACTGGCTTCTTCATGGGAGGGAAGTGTCTCTCGATGTGGATTGATCCCCAAAAACAACCTAATCTAACAAGGAAAGACCCAAGATGGTACGGTGCTTGGTGGATAGGTGAGGTGCCTCGCTCTCTCTCTCTCTCTCTCTCTCTCTCTCTCTCTCTCTCTCTCTCTCTCTCTCTCTCTCTCTCTCTCTCTCTCTCTCTCTCTCTCTCTCTCTATATATATATATATATATATATATATATATATATATATATATATATATATATATATATATATGTGTGTGTGTGTGTGTGTGTGTGTGTGTGTGTGTGTGTGTGTGTGTGTGTGTGTGTGTTTGTAATTACCTAATTGTACTTACAGGAAACAGCCCTATACTCATAACTCCCCGTCTCCTGTTCGGTTCCATTTTTGTACTTAGTGATACTTATCATATTTGTCCTTAAAACTATGGATTCATTTAGCATTAACTACCCCCTCGCTTAGCGAATCCAATCATCAACTACTCTTATATTAAAGAGTTTTCTTACGAAGCTTCAAACTATGACCTCTAGTTCTAGTGTCAGCCATATCAAAACATCGATCCCTATTCGCTCTGTCATAACCATGAAGGAATTAAAAACCGTCACCATAGCCCTCTCAATCTTCTAGCTTCGAGTGATGAGAAGTCTAATTCCCTCAGCCTCTCCTCCTAACCGAGATTGCATAAGTTTGGCACCAGTTTCGTGGCATGTCTTTGAATTTTTTCCAGCTTAGCTATGTGTTTTTCCAAGTGTGGATTCCAAATGGGGACTGCATATTCGAGCTTTGGCATCACATAGGTTACATAGATATTCTGAACATTTCCTTATCCATGTGCCTGAAGGCTACCCCATATTTGCTAAGAGAGTATATGCTGCCCTTTCTATGCCATTTATATGCATTTCTGGAGACAAATCTGCCAGTATGTTTACTCCTATATCTCTCTCACTCCCTGTCTCTTAAAGTTCTGCTTCTACTATTGAGTATTCAAGCTTAGGTCTTCTCGCACTTTTACCCAGTCTTATTACCTTACATTTAGAAGTATTGGATATTATTAGCCATTTTTCGGAACACTCATGCATACTATTTAAATCTTCTTGTAGGTTTCTACCATTGTTCACATCTCTTACTTTCTTCACAATCTGTGTGTGTGTGTGTGTGTGTGTGTGTGTGTGTGTGTGTGTGTGTGTGTGTGTGTGTGTGGCTTTATGTGCTTAAAACAATTTGTAAATATCGCTGTAGACGTTTTCCTCATTTTTATATTCTTTCCATATTACCTTTTCTCCTCTTTTTTTTTTAATGTTTTATTTACAATTTGAACATTTATTCTCTAATTTTTAATTAATTTATTTATTTTTTTATTTTTAGCTTGTTTCTTATAAATTTCAGGCTACTTATTTATCGGTTGTAACCTGCTACTGGCTGGGAGTTTACTCATGTTATTTCCAAGGAAACTTCCTGCTACCCTGAGAAGAGAATCCAAGAAGGTGTTGAGACAGGCTGAAAAGGATGAACAAGCGGGCGCCAAAAGAGGCATTGAATATTTTGCCTCTTTAGCCAAGACTAAGCAAACTGAGAGGGAAAAACCTACTTTCAAAAGTAAGACTGCCACTTGCACGTGTATTTCCCTAGCAAACTGAGAAGGAAAAACTTACTTTCAAAAATAAGACTGTCATTTGCACATGCCTTTCCTTAGCAAACTGAAAGGGGAAAACCCTACTTGCAAAAGTAAGACTGTCACTTGTCCATGTATATCCTTATCAAATTGAGAGGGAAAAACCTATTCTCAAGTGCAAGAACGTCAGTTATACATGTACGAGTATTTCAGTCTTTTAGTGGATTGGTCCACGTGGAGCTTGTTTACGATTTCGACAATAGTGGACGAATACCAGAGTTTCTTTTTTTCATTTTATCAAAATAGACTTAGAATATGTAGTAAGCCAAAAGCAAAAGTGATACAGTTCCTGGCTTTCATCCGTCATTTCCCTAGTGCTAGTCTTTTAGGTGGCTCGTATAGCCATTCTCTCTCTTTCACTATAATTGTTGATAAGAATGAAAGGGTTGTGGCTCATTTCATTTTATTATCTGGCTCAGTTCAGGACATCCGTTTGTTCTTGTATACGTGCAGTCATTGCTTAAATACTGTCTTCACCAGGGCTTGTTTCGATGAGGTTTTTAGAAGGGATAGCTAAAAAAAAAAATTAATGGATTTTATTAGAGAGCTGGCAGTGATACGTGCAGTCATTGCTTAAATACTATCTTCACCAGGGTTTGTTTCGATGAAGTTTTTAGAAGAGATAGCTAAAAAAAAATGAATGGATTTTATTAGAGAGCTGGCAGTGATACTCTATTAAGAATATTTTACCTAGTTATTTTGAATAAACTAATTCCTAATTTTCAAACATTTCCAAATATCTTCTCATAATAATCGAACAAATTCTAATAATTACTGAAGACAGAGGGTCTCCTTTAGGAAATTTTAAACTAATTATAAATTTGGAATGCATAATGGAGAATCGGATTAGAAGTTCATTCGATGCCACGCATTTATCTAGTTTAATTCATTAATTACAACTCTGATTTTTGCTAAGGCCATTTTCCTCAAGTTTATGTCATTTGCCATTACCTCTAGTAATTGATAAAAAAAAAAATCTTGTAATTCAGAGTAGAATAATAGTTATCTGTTGTTCATGGGAGTAAACACACGTGAGTTTACAGAATTTGCTACAAATTGAAGAGACTGTGACCTACTTTCTTTTTTGTTGCAATATGCGTTTTACAGATTTGCTCAGAGCCTTGAGGAGAATATTCACAAACAAGATATGGGTCGGTAACCTCTTCAACACCGTCGTCTATGTCCTGGCCGCGTCAGGGTACTGGAATTTCAAACCAAAATATCTCGAAAATCAATTTCGAAAAAGCACTTCGGAGTCGAGCTACTACACAGGTAGGTCCAAGAATGTCAGGTGTCCGGACTAGGGAATTCATTAGCTTCGTATATGAAATTTGTAAAATCAGATCCAAAGCAAGTTCAGTTATCAACATACATCGTCGAAATTAATATTCTAATTAGGCACTTCAGTTTCTAGGTGCTACGCAGGTATGACCATAATGAGAGGATGAGTCCAAACATGCTTTTCAGTACATTAACGGGTCGAGTACTCGCCGTTTTGGTGCCGCCTTTTTGGCGCTCAGAAGTTGTAGCGCATTCACTAAATTAAAAATAAGTGCGTTAACACTACCTAACCTAACCCAACCTAGTCTAGCCAAAACAGTTTAGTGCCAAAAGGGCAATGGCAAAACTGTTTAGCGCCAAAAGAGAGGTGCTAGGAGGTCGGCGCCAAAACGGCTGTTCCATATAGTATAACATGTTTAATTTATGAAACCCAAACCCTATGTGAATGATCAGCTCTCCTCCACAAGTATTTATGTACATGATTATTTTGCATATAAGAAATATGGATATGTAAGTTTCAACCTTTTGATGATTATTATCAAATGTCCTCTATAGGATTCCACCTTATCGAAAAATTGCGTATATAATCATAATAAAAAAAAATAGCAGGCAATTCTCAAACTTCAGGGCGGCAGATATATTTCACCTCCATAGGACTACATATTACCAGATCATGTATGTATATAATTATTCTATAAAGCATAGAATTATTGCGGCATATTAGACAATATGAATATGACAATTAATTTATATAAATTATGGACATTCAAAGATTAAGCAGAAATTTCTGCGTATTAAAGTATAAATTTATATACCTTTCGTAAAAAAAAAATAACATTTTCTTTCTCCAAGGCTATGGAATTTAAATTTAACCCATTAATCTTTCTTAACAGGTGTAACTAGTCTGGTATCTTTAATGTTGGGCACTGGGCTGGGAGGCGCCGTTCTCAGATGGGCCCAACCAGGTCCTAGGTTTGTGACGGGTTATAATATCTTCATCACGCTTCTCCAGAGCTGCAGTTACGTTGTACTCATGTTTGTTGGATGTCCAAAAGTAGATGTAGTTGGCCCAGTGGAGGGGTGAGTATAATAACGTTAACAATGAATGTCCCAAAAATATATTTGATGACGGGAGCTTTTAAGAAGTATCTCTATCTGTTTAATATTATGCTAAGGAAAATGTAATAATTTTTCATAGAAATTTCGAGGGCATGTTAGCAACATGTTGAGAATGTTTGAGAGAGGGATTTGATTTTTATAAGACTATGGTAGAAATTAATGACACTTTGAGGGAAGCTTAAAGATATTGGGGAGAAATTAAAGAAATTAATAAGCGGTTTTTTTGGAGAGTTTTTTTTTATTAGACTTCAAGAAGCTTTGATAAGATGTTAAGGGCTTTTTATGAAAGATTAAAAATCTTTGTAAAGATGCGATTGAAGCTTAGTGTAATTTGATAATAGCTTAAGAATGTATGATCAAAGTTTTTGATACTTTGATGAAAGCTTAAGAACTCCGATACAAGCTTAAGCATCTATGATAGAAATTTAAGAATATTTTCTTAAAAGCTTAAAAACGTATTAAATAACTTTAAATATCACAAATTAAAGCTTAGAAATGTTCATTGGATATTAGAAAAGCCTTTAGTAGAATTCTGAGAACTGTCGATAATATTTGATAACTGTAGCTATACAGTGATAAAAATGGATAGAAGTTGAAGAATATTTCTCATCTTAGGGATACTTGATAATTCCTTAAAAGTCTTGAATATAACATTAAAAATATGTGATGCAATTTCAAGATTCTTTTACAGAGTTTGAAACAGTATAAGAGCCTTTGCTCCAAAACAAAATTACTTCATATTTATATTCTATCTTAGTTTGGAAGGTCCTCCCTGTTCTGCCGATTGCGGATGTTCTGACCGATATTCTCCAATATGTTCAGAAGATAAGACGACACTCTTCTATTCCCCCTGTTATGCTGGATGCACAGTGGCTAACACCTCCGCAAGCCCGATTGTAAGCATACACCACCCACCCTCACCACATCCATAATTCTTCTCTTTGGCCTACCTCTCACCTTTCTGCCTGGCAGCTCCATCTTCAGCAGCCTTCTCCCAAACCAAAACACTCCTCATTCCTCCTCAGCACATGCCCAAAGCATCTTTGTCTCGCCTCTCTTACCATGTCCCCAAATCATCCTCCCTGCGCTGTCCCTCTAATTCCTCGTAGCTAAGAATGGCAAATTATTTTGCTGTACCAAAGACACGGGAATGCGGGCCAAAGGGATTTTCCACACCTGCTAACACAATGAACTGTACTGGACGGGTGTGAGTGGAAGGTGCCATGTGATGAAGCGGTGAGGCTTAACCAGTTTGGGCTGTTGGTCCTCAAGGCAGAATATCCTTGCCTACCTACTCTGTGGATGACCCAAGCAGATGGTAGAGGGGGGAATGTGGCAACTCTTTATCCCCAAGAAGCTAAGAGGAGTAACTGAAGTATTACCTGGATCGTTATGAATGTATGTTCTTTGGCTCGGCCACCCCCCTGACAAGGTGTTATGGAGCCACTGTATATAGATAGTATTGCTTTTTTTATTTAATTTTCAAAATATGAAATATAAGATATTCTGTTCATTAAATTCGGTTCTCTTTGTAGAAAATA
>JAXCGZ010013591.1:32500-40000 GCA_037179515.1 Halocaridina rubra
TTGCTCTCTCTCTCTCTCTCTCTCTCTCTCTCTCTCTCTCTCTCTCTCTCTCTCTCTCTCTCTCTCTCTCTCTCTCTCTCTCTCTCTCTCTCTCTCTCTCTCTCTCTCTCTCTCTCTCTCTCTCTCTCTCTCTCTCTCTCTCTCTCTCTCCCTTGCTTTCACCATCAATTGCATTCTTTTCCAGGCATGTGCACACGCTGTACTAGGGAGAGTCCATTGTGCATATCAGATGTAGGGAAAGGACGTTTCCACTCGCATAGCGAAATTAAATAACATACAAATATAATGTTTCGCTATGTCATATGAAGTGAATTGAAGCGTTATTGCCTATCATACTATAAAAACAGAAATAGACGTATAAATGGTTTCAGTATAACTAATAGAATGACTCTCTATCAATTTTCCTCTCCTTAACATCTGACACATGGAATCGCCAGTAAAAGAAGTTTCAATGCATTAAGACATTACGTCATCGACAGCAAATCACAACTACGTAGTTTTTCAATTATGTCATTCATAGCTAATAAGAAACCAATAAAGCAAAACGGGGAAAAAATATTGTAGGTGAGCTATTGCGCATTGTAGAGTTTTTTTTAGCTTAGATTTTGTCTTATATGGTGTTTAATGGGCGTATTTTATTTTCCCTTAGAGATAACAAGCCCAATTTTTTAAGTCAGTCATATATTTTCGTATTTTTTACGTTTTCTTTGATGCACTTAGGTCCGTTTTCTATTTCATGAAATTTATCGTGGTTTGTGGTCACCGAGACAAAGTGGTAACGCTCGCGGCTTATGAGTCGTCAGGTCTAATGTTCGTGGCCCTCTATGATTTGAGGTTGGAAAGGGTATTGACTCAGGCCAACGATCACACGCTGTAAAATCAAAGTCCTTCGCAAGAAGGCACCATCCTAGCCTCAAGTAGAAGAGAGAGTCCGTGACCCAAAACCAATCATCATCATTCTTCCAGCCTGTCCTTTTTTTTTTTCTTAATTATTATTTATCAATCTCTTATTTCTGCCTTGTCATTAACCACCTGCTTTTTCTCCTCATGTTTCTTGGTGGCTGGGCCCGATGAGGGCCATTTTTTTTTTTTTTTTTTTTTTGCCTCTCCCGGTGTCACACAATTATATTTTAATTTGATACAAAAAGTTTATTTAAGTAATTCGCTTCTATCAGCGCTGAAAATAAGTTATCGAATGCAGTGATGAATGGGATAATACTATTGCTTGATTATTTATTTGATCCATTCATTTAATTCCAATTTAGTTCAATAGTTATAATATAGATGGCTCGATTAATGGCATTTTCCTCCTTGTTGATATAATCGGAAGCGACTGGGTGCAGCCCTTAATCTTTAACATGCTCCGCCCACAGTCAGCTGATGTACCTAGGCTCCGCCTCCCTCCTCCCCCTCACATGATCTCTTCTCTGCCATGCTCACCGTTTACAACAGTTAGCTTTGCTTTTTTCATTTCTCTATTTCTGTGATGATCACCTAGCCTAACCTAACGTAACCTAAGGGAAGGGAGGCGGAGCATAGGTAACTCAGCTGATTGTGGGCGGAGCATGTTAAAGCTCAAGGGCTGCACCCAGTCGCTTCCGATATAATCCCTTCAGTTCATGTCAGGTAGTGTTTGAGTGAGGATGTGCATTTGACCTCCGTTCCTCAAGATTTATTAATGTACTTCAAGCACTTGTAAGTAGATATTTTGGTATTGTACATCATCACATCATATTATTTTTTTCTTGGTCTTTAGTGAAATGAAATATTCTCTGTACCTTTGGTCTTGTAGATGTTTATTTCATGCATACATCTGATTTATTCATTTATTTATTTGGGATCGAGCAAAGACAATGGCCCGATTTCTTAAGCAGTGTAAACCTAGGATATCACATTGTTAGTTAGCTAGACACAAACAAATGGATTTCATAAGCGCATCTGACGCTGTTCTGTGTATGGCTAGGATCCCGTACGGGATCCTAGCCATACACAGAACAGCGTCAGATGCGTTTATGAAATCCATTTGTGTATGTCTAGCTAACTAACAATATGGTATCCTAGGTTTACACTGTTTAAGAAATTGGGCCAATGACTTCAAGTATGCTAAATAACCCCATAAATTGTTAGCATAGCTTAGGTTAAGTTAGGTTAGATTTTATTCATAACTTTTATTAATACTTCTTTACTTAATTCGTATTAAGTGTTTCTGGAGAAGAAAAGTTAAACGGATATTATATTTTCAATGCATATGCTGAGATTTTTGTATAACTATATGATATTGCAATTCGATGTTGTGTTTTTGTATGCACATATACTGACTGGAAGTTAGCAATGGGTGATGACTCTCTCTCTCTCTCTCTCTCTCTCTCTCTCTCTCTCTCTCTCTCTCTCTCTCTCTCTCTCTCTCTCTCTCTCTCTCTCTCCTCTCTCTCTCTCTCTCTCTCTCACTAGACTTCCCATCTCTCGGAGCTAGAAGAATGAGGGGGGATATGGTGACGGTTTTTAAATTTCTTCATGATTTTGACAGGGTGAATAGGGATCGATATTTTGTATTAGGACATGAATTCAGTCGTTATTCCCCAGCTCCAACCTGTCCCCATTCGAATGGGGACAACTATGTAATGACGTCCTGTATTGCATATGCAGCCTTGAGGGACTCTCCTCTTGGTATCAAAGAGCTAAACTCTTGTTGGGAATAAAGATCTCTCTCTCTCTCTTGACTGCACGAGGTAATGACATAAAAGTTTAAGAGACAGACAGGTTGGAGCTGGGGAATTAATAGCTTGGATGGTCCCTCCCAATGTCTCGTGGTGGGCTCGATCCCGGGTTTGCCACTTCTCGAGTTGTGCGCTCTAACCACTGTGCTATAGCGGTCAACAAAAGGAAGTTGCGGTATTTTTCTCACATCGTTATTTCCAATATTTCTGGATTTTTTGTTCCTTTTATCAATGGCAACTATATAGATAATGAAAATATGCACTACAGTAAACAAGTCACAATATGTGACCTGCTTAAAACCACAACAAATACTCCCATTAGAAAAAAAAAGATACTCAATTCAAATGCAAACCATTTTTTACTTGTAGAAGGCCTACATATTGTAGCTTGATTCTTTGGTTTTATTGCTATCTATGACTTGGCCTTTCTATAGCCATTCGAGTTAAGGATTTCGTAATAATTTTGGTCTCTGAACATGAACGTATGTTTAGGCCTCCTTTATAATGTTAATTTACAATATATCCTTGACGTTCATCATTTTAAAAAATTCAGACAATTGATTTTCATATTCTGCGAAGATTTCATTATATACATTTAAAAGAGAAAAGAGTAAGAGCAGTTGAATGATTATGCCATTCCATAGTATTTTCAATAGCTCCCTATTCTATACATCTAAAAAATAGAATATTTTATAGCACTCAAGAAGAGAGTTGTTCTATAGTGCTTCCGAGAGCAATTGCTCCCATTCTCAGAGTAGTTACACAGTTAACGTCATTGAGAATAAGAGGAGAGAGACTTGAATATAAGAGAAGGAACTCTTGAATATAATAGAGCTTTATATTTATTCATCAACTCTTATTTGTATTTTCTTCTCTGTTGTATTTACATATCTTTATCCTAAGCAATTATACTAGATATGTTGCTTATTTAATGCCACAGGTAAGTAATACTTTAATTACAGGATCATTATTCAGCTAAATTAATTTACGTTTAGTACTTTATAAGATATTAATAATTTTACGTAATTTTAATCAATATTTACGTCTGTCAATTTACATGGTACTTCATAAGACATTAAGGAATTTACTTCAATTGAATAAAGATTCAGTAATATAAATTTGCATTTGGTACTTCAAAAAGGCATTGATCAATTTAACGTAAATTAAGTCTATCATAAGTGGGCAACAAGTTTTCATGTACTCGATAGGTCAAAAATATAGGAACATTTGTATTAACATGATCTCCATTATATGATATTTGGTTGTTGTGAAACACTGCTGTATATAATACTGATTTTGAAATATTCAACTCTATGACATTTCTATCACAATTGTCATGTTTAGAGAATGTTGCCAAAAATAACCAGTATGCAGGCTGCTTAAAACCTTTCTTTACATCTCCATTCTCACTTATTCTATAAGCAAAAAACGAAGACTTGCAATGAATTTTTCATACAGAGACTTGCAGTGATTTGGCACAAGTTTACGCAGCGAGGATTTCTTCCTGATCTGTAAAAGACAAAAATTATGTCAATAATGCCATTTTTTTTTTTAGCATACAGAATACTAATTTTTTTTTCAGTTTCCCTGAATTTATCATCAACTAATAAGGTTGATTTGGTTGTTTTATTTATTCATACATCCATGAACGGAGCAACTTTCATGAACTACAAATTCTAATTTTCACTTTAAAAAGGGGAAAGTTCTTATTGGGCAAGCAATTACTCCTAAAAATTCCTGAATGGACACTGCCACCTACTCAAATATCCTCATATCAGATTAGTTAGAAGAAAGAATTCATTCATATTAGTTTTTTCTCAACACGGAGCCATATCCCCTTTAGAGCTAGCATAGTGCCAACAACTCAACAAATAAAGGGAGGCACCGGGACTTCTTTATACTATGTGTATATCCACACATTCTATATATCGTTTTGTAGCGAGGGAAACAGTCAGAGAGGAATGGCATTCTAGCCCTTCAATCCCCCATGCCTTTTAAATGGCTCCACCAACACATAGATTACAAACGCGCTATATTTCCCAGTTATATTTTATGCCTACATCAACACTGAATATTCTTGGATATGCATTACACACCTCTTATTATCCCTTCTCTTCTGACAAGTCATTACACTCTCCATTTCTGTTACTTTTTACTTAATGTATTCTTCGTGCCCAGGCTCAGTGGGGGCTGTTTTATATTGTTTTATTTTTTGGCCCGTCCTGGTGTCACAATCATAAAAACGAAAAAAAAAAATAAACCAAGAGTGAGATCTTGTAGTCATCTTTTCTGACTGCAGAGGGACTACGAGGGGTATATATTCTTTCACCCCTATCACGAGGAATGAATCATGTTGCTGCATACATAAACAATGGATGCAATATCTTTTTTTTATGGGGGTGACCTAGTTAAAGCACAATATGCTTCCATAACTCCTCCACTTCTTGGGATAAAAGAATTGCCACAATAACCCCACCCCCATAATCACCCTGCCTCCATCACCGAAAGTGTTTACAAGGCCAAATATGATGATTCTTGTATAATCACCCCTTGAGTGTAATGATGAATATTTTGTAGCAGAGTACATAACTTACTAAATATTTCTATTTTCCTTAACAGACGTCCATCCTGGTATCAGTCTTGCAACATTTATGTGGGATAATTGTGATAGTACTTTATTTATTGTAGCAGTTTTTTAATTATTTGATGTTCATACTGCATGATTATTTGCAACCATAAATTGACACAGTAATCACAGTTGTCATTACTTACAGGAAGGATTTTATTTGGTAATATCAAAATGCTTACCAGTGGTTCTCAAGTGATTGCATTTCTTGTTGCTTAGCATTGGCTGAAGATTTAATCCTCTTGCATCGAGTGATTGATACATCGTTTTATGTATCACAGCTTGGGGCTTCAAGAGTCACATACTCTACTACTGAACTACTGCGGCCTCTTTTCTTGCAATGAGTAGTTGCGCCTGTGAAAAAATATTCAAACTACACTTTACAGGTATGCATCGTCATAGAAACTCTGCATTTGAAGATTAGATTATAATATATACCCGGTGTATAGGACATTAAATGTACTGCTTTGGAAATATTAACACATTTATACTAGCCATTTACGAACTTCATTGTAATTGCTTTCTGTTGTGCTTGTTAAGGGGTATTATGGCACAGTTTTGTGTGTGACAATTAGACTCCATTCGAAAGGGAGGATACAGGCAGCTAGGAGCTTGGGAATCAAGGCTGGATCCCTTCCTAGCAACCCATGGCGGGTTTGAGCCATCGTCAATCACTTGCAAATTTGCGCACTTTACCACTGACCTGCTGCAGCCCTACAGTAGCTCAGATTTTTGCACATGTTCTAAGTTTTTTATTTTGTGTTTAAGAAATATACACCTCCATTACCTCTAAGCCTGCCTAAAAGATGCTGAGATCATAACCTCGGGAATGGAGGCGTTCTACCTTTCCTCAATGTAAACTTTTTCTCTCTTAATCCTTGGTTTGACCGTACCTGCTCCATGATTATTCAGTCCAGGGATCAGGCACACTGGTCATACCAAGCCTTTCCTTCTGAGTTAGCTCGCTCCGCTTTTATTACAGCTAGGAATCGTTGTACTGCTCAGATTCGAAGCTCTAAAGCTTCCTTTATAAAAAGGAAAGTTGATGACTAACTCCTCTCCCACTGGTCTTTAGCCAAAATCTTCTCCAAAAACTTTTGTAACTCAAGCTCTTCTCTTCTCATTCGTTCTGATAGTTTTATAGCTTGCTCTTCCACTGACAAAGCCACTCTCTTTGGCTCTCATTTTTCTGCTAACTCTTCTGTAAACGATTCCAGCACACCTATCTCTCAATCTTTACCCCTCTCTAACCCTATGCCCTCCCTTATCCTTTCTTCACGCAAAGATCATAAGGTTCATCTCTCGCTATAGACGAACAAGGCATCTGGTTCATTAAGGAGTTAACAGATGAACTGGCTCCTGTACTTTGTCATCTTTTGCACCTCATTCTGTCAACCAGTAACTATCCTTCATCTTGATTGTATTTACGTCAGCTAAATTACATATTTCTAGCCGAGATTAATGTAGTGGAATTAAAGTCAGAATATCTTCTGGACGATTTCTTAAAATGCGCGGTATCTTTGCATACATATAAAAAAAAATTCACTCCACAGATTCAAGATATTTTATATGACCTACAAAAAAAAAAATCCTCATCAAAGGATACTTGTGGAATTGCCAAACGCAATCTCCAAATTAGTCTTAAAAGCCTGTCTCTTATATTGTTTAAATTATTTAGTAAAATATTACATTCTGAGGTCTTTCTGGCCACATCTTACACCATAATGATATCGCTGTAAAGTTAACATAACATCAATTCTCATTCCAATATAAAAGAATGAACAAACATTTATCAGCCACTGATTATGTTTTAAGCTCTCCTAATTACTTTGGACGTCATACTTAGATGCTCAAAAGAAGAATGGGTGCTCTTAAAGCAAAAATACCCATTTATCAACCAGTTTTGCTCGAATTAGTTGTAACGGTACCTCTCTCTTTGATTATAAAACCAAATTACTCGCTATTTCAACAAATGTTATCTTTGGTGATACTAAGATCCTAAAATCGTCCCATTTATTAATATTCCCGTATGAAGGTTGTTAAACTCTGCGTGTGTGTGAGTACTTATGAAATATATATATACGTATGTACATGCCTATATATATATATATATATATATATATATATATATATATATATATATATATATATATATAT
>JAXCGZ010013591.1:45000-70000 GCA_037179515.1 Halocaridina rubra
GGGGGGAGGGCAAGCCTGCCGCGGCGCCCTCCGGGGGGAGGGCAAGCCTGCCGCGGCGCCCTCCGGGGGGAGGGCAAGCCTGCCGCGGCGCCCTCCGGGGGGAGGGCAAGCCTGCCGCGGCGCCCTCCGGGGGGAGGGCAAGCCTGCCGCGGCGCCCTCCGGGGGGAGGGCAAGCCTGCCGCGGCGCCCTCCGGGGGGAGGGCAAGCCTGCCGCGGCGCCCTCCGGGGGGAGGGCAAGCCTGCCGCGGCGCCCTCCGGGGGGAGGGCAAGCCTGCCGCGGCGCCCTCCGGGGGGAGGGCAAGCCTGCCGCGGCGCCCTCCGGGGGGAGGGCAAGCCTGCCGCGGCGCCCTCCGGGGGGAGGGCAAGCCTACCGCGGCGCCCTCCGGGGGGAGGGCAAGCCTGCCGCGGCGCCCTCCGGGGGGAGGGCAAGCCTGCCGCGGCGCCCTCCGGGGGGAGGGCAAGCCTGCCGCGGCGCCCTCCGGGGGGAGGGCAAGCCTGCCGCGGCGCCCTCCGGGGGGAGGGCAAGCCTGCCGCGGCGCCCTCCGGGGGGAGGGCAAGCCTGCCGCGGCGCCCTCCGGGGGGGAGGGCAAGCCTGCCGCGGCGCCCTCCGGGGGGAGGGCAAGCCTGCCGCGGCGCCCTCCGGGGGGAGGGCAAGCCTGCCGCGGCGCCCTCCGGGGGGAGGGCAAGCCTGCCGCGGCGCCCTCCGGGGGGAGGGCAAGCCTGCCGCGGCGCCCTCCGGGGGGAGGGCAAGCCTGCCGCGGCGCCCTCCGGGAGGTGGGCCATCCGTGTGGCGCGTGGTTCCCTCGATGGTGGGCACCGTTGTTCCTTCCTAGTTGGGTTCCTTGGTGCATTCTTAGGCGGGTTCTTTGGTTCCTTTCTACGTGGGTTCCTTGTTGTATTCTTAGGCGTGTTCCTTGGTTCCTTCCTATATGTGTTCCTTACAAACTTTACACACTTCGACTAAATACTATTTTCCGAATATCCACGTTGAAGAGAAGCTTCGATATATGTTTATCGAAGACTTGTTTATTGGCTTTTGAGTTCTCGTAGGCTGCAAACCTTTATAGTCCGGCAGTTAAACAAACACTGACGAATACGATCTTTCTCGAAAAAGACGATGGTTGAGAGAAGTTCTGCTTCCGCTTCCAGAGAAGACGATAATTTTTTTTCCAAATGTAAGTTCCTCGTTGCTCTTCCGAGGAATCTGGTTATATGAAGCCGAGAATGAGAATCATCGTACATTTGTTGAATGACACCAGAGATGACAGCAAACTTTACACAAGTTTTTTACACAAGTCTTTTGTTGAGTTAATTTGGTCTATTCCAGAAATGATTCTCGGATATAGGATTATCGAAGACTTGGTCTTCCCATGATGCCTTTTCAAGGCTGCAAAGCCTGGAAAAGATTGTTGGGAAGCTCCACATCAAGACCTCCATCTACTACCAACTAGAAAATCATTTGATAATATACGAAGCTGTACGAAACATTGTGCAGTCTATTAAATTTTCCGACGTATTACATAGTCTCAACTATAATGAAAAAGTTATTGTAAGAACTTAGAAAAAGTAATACAAGAAAATTACAAATGCAAACTCAGCGGTCATATATATATATATATATATATATATATATATATATATATATATATATATATATATATATATATATATATATATATATGTATGTATGTATGTATGTATGTATGTATGTATGTATGTATGTATGTATGTATGTATGTATGTATGTATGTATGTATGTATGTATGTATGTATGTATGCATGCATGCATGCATGCATGCATGCATGCATGCATGCATGCATGCATGCATGTATGTATGTATGCATGCATGCATGCATGCATGCATGCATGCATGCATGCATGCATGCATGGATGGATGGATGGATGGATGGATGGATGGATGGATGGATGTATGTATATATATATATATATATATATATATATATATATATATATATATATATATATATATATATATATATATATATATATATATATATATATACGTATATACATATATATATATATATATATATATATATATATATATATATATATATATATATATATATATATATATATATATATATATATATATATATATATATATATATATATATATATATATATATATATATATATATATATATATATATATATATATATATATATATATATATATATGTATATATATATATATATATATATATATATATATATACATATATATATATATATATATATATATATATATATATATATATATATATATATATATATATATATATATATATATATATGTATATATATAAGCTTACTTTTGAGATTCAACTATTACGCTACAATGGAAAATAATAACTAAATTCTTTAAAGTATTATGGATCAATTCTCAGAGAGCCATAAATACTTGCCGAACGCTCAAAGTGCTGATACTCGACAATAGGTTTTCTAACACGAATATATGGATTAGCATATTGCGAGATTTTTGGCCATTATGTTACGATTCATAATGTCAAACATTTTCACAATTTTGTCCACCTCCATTACATTATTTTCATGTTGGGCTGCCATATTAGGAAAAGTTCTGTGTATGAGAAGAAAAACTTTGCTGCTCGATGCCAATAAAGTACAGCAGTGGAGAAAACACAATCGTCTAAAACTAGTCTCCAAGGATTTTCTGGGTCGAAGACCCCTCGGATGGCTCTACCAAGTCGAGGAACCAAAGCCTTACTCCAACTGGATGTGGAACAAAATCTCGAGTCATCGCATTCTTAATCATCTTGAAAAATCTCTAATGATAAACGCTAAGGAATCCCTCACGTCTCACGAAGCCATCCAATACGCAGTGTTTAGCATCTTCTGCTGTATGATCCTGCATTATGTGAGCACACGTTGCTGTAAAAATGCATTTAAGGCAGCGCAAATGCTTGGTATGTTGGACTTCCAGATGAATGTCAACAGTACCATGATTGAAATAATCATTAAAAAGAACCCCAAATTTTTCAAAATGGACAATGTCAAGAGATTCAGCGTTGAAGACAGCACTGCAAAATGCTTCAAATTCCTGAATACTAACAATGTCAACAAATCCAGTGTTGAAGACAGCATTGCAAAGATAGCCAGATATCTCAATGAGGATAATGTCTTCATTACTGAAGAGAAAATGAATCATATTTGTTCAAGCTTGGACAAGTACAAAGGCACTTTAGATGTACAAACTCTCATCAAAAGCGAAGACGAACGCGCTATTGATAACATAGGGAATGCTGTCTACTATAAGATTACATATGACAATAGAGATGCTGTACTGAAGGTGGGCGAGAGTTGGACTACTTCATTTAAGGCAAATGACTATTTGCAGTTCTGGAGAGAGGCATACATATTAGCTGAACTTGACGGCGCTGGAGCAGCACCGAAACTATATCTCTTTGACCCCGATGTGCCAGCCATTCTCATGGAGCACTGTAAAGGGAAAAGATTGCGTAACCTCCAAGTTGATAAATGGAATGAAAGTGACCTCATCAGCGTTCTGAAGGAAGTGGCTTTAAAACTCCAGGAAATTGATCACATGAATATGAGTCATCGTACCATCAATGGTTTTCATATCTTAGTGGAAGAGCCACTGCCAGACGATGTAAGCAAACCAAAGGTTCGACTGATTCATTTTCAGTGTGCACGAGTGTGTGATGTGCCCATGTGCTTAAGCATCATGCAATCTCCTGCCGGAACATTCGAGAACGTTTGCAGAAGACGTATTGGACTCACTGATGACGACGTTCATAGTATGGGTTTCCTCATGCAACAGCTGTTTCCTTCCCTTTCTTTCACTCCTTCGATAGCCCTTTACAGAATCAAAGAAGCCGCATTGAGGGATTTAGAAATAAGACCGACAATCGGTGAGCTCGTTCAGATGTTTGAAGCTCTCTCGGAATATGGAGATGAGAGGGAGAAGGATCATAAGGAGACTTTTGGCGCAGAGAAAGCTCAGGAGTCACAATTACCCAATTCCAAGAGTGCCACGAAGCTCAGTCAGCTCATGGGCGAAGTTGCCGGTGAAAAGCGAGTGCAGTTGCAATTGCAACTGTGTAAAGATTTAGCCCAAAAAATCCAAAATGATAAAGAAAAATTTGATAACTACTGTAATGGCAAGTCTACAAACGGTACAAGGACATCTAGCACTGCAATAACAATAACACCAGCTAAACCTAAACCTCAATACGCACACACTGGTGGTCTGCAAAACAACGTTGTAAATGCCCTAAAAGATATTTTTAAAACTGATAGATTTAGAAATAGGGACTTTCCAAATGACCTATCTAAAAGACTTAGAGAAGAAAAAGAAGACAAGATGAAACAGAGACGAAAGGAGACACAACAATAAATAAATGTGAACTCAGTGTGATAACCTAATTGTGATTACCTAATTGTGTTTACGGGAAAGAGCCCAAAGCTCGTATCATCCCGTCTCCTGATCGCTTCTATTTTATACTTAGTGATACTTATCATACCTGTCCTTAAAACTATGGATTGAGATAGCATTAACTACCTCCTCGCTTAGCCAATTCCAATTATCAACTACTCTTACACTGAAAAAGTATTTCCTTACATCCTGCAAAGAAGTTTTCTTACGAAGCTTCAAACTATGACCTCTAGTTCTAGAGCCAGCCATATCAAAATATCGATCCCTATCCACTCTATCATAACCATGAAGGAATTTAAAGACTGTCACCATATCCCCCCTCAATATTCTAGCTTCGAGTGATGGTAAGTCTAATTCCCTCAGCCTCTCATCATAACTGAGATTGCGTATTTCTGGCACCAGTTTCGTGGCATGTCTTTGAACTTTTTCAAGCTTAGCTATGTGCTTTTTCAAGTGCGCATTCCAAAAGGGGGCCGCATATTCGAGTTTTGGCCTCACATAGGTTACATAAATATTTCTGAACATTTCCTTGTCTATGTGCCTGAAGGCTACCCTTACATTAGATAAGGATGGAAGTTCGATTACTACTTGTGAAAGGGACTACATCCATATAGAAATGTGTGTGTGCATATATATATATATATATATATATATATATATATATATATATATATATATATATATATATATATATATATATATATATATATATATAAGTTATGGTGGTGGCACTATATATATATATATATATATATATATATATATATATATATATATATATATATATATATATATATCAATTACTGATATTCACTATTAGTAAAAACATAAATTAAGAAGGCACGGGTTTTTAAACAAACAGCAGCCTTTTTCTTCATCTCTATATTCTTCGTAAAATAATACAATCTTATAAACAAAATAAAGCATTCTAACATTTAACAAAAACAGTCTTTCTTTTACATCAGTAAATCATAAATATTATTTTCATAATCTTCCTAATCAACTACTAAAGTATAAATAATTACCTAATAAATTATTACTATGAATAAAGTGCAAAAAATCATATGTGAAATAATTTAGGAACATTTAAAGGCCTGCAAACTAAAGAAAACGGATGCCAGCTGATGCTTAAATGAGGCGTAACTAAACTAAAATAAATAACTTTGCATGATTATAAATATTATATTTGACATACTCCCCACCACAAGGGACGAAACGTACCTTATCTTCACAAGTTTCATACATTTCAAAGTTCAGTATATTACAAACATATTCCAATATAAGTTTACTACTAAATAGAAACCAAAGATAACAAAAAAAAAGGAGGGGGAGATTCTGATCATATACTTAATAGACCAACTGAAAGAAACACAATTAGTACACACTATATAATATTAAATAAAGATACTCAATTCAAGAACATTACTATTTTGAATTAAACAAATACTTCATAAATCTAGCTTAGAAGGCCTTTTAATTAAACGACCTCTCCTTGAGTACACATTGTCATCAGTAACAATTTGATTAGAATTCTGCTCTGACAACTCATTAATATCTACATCAGTGTCTACATCAGGAATGTCAATTGCTTGATCAGGAACTTGTTCAGAATGGTTCTCTAAAACAAAGTTTAAGTGAGAATTCATCTCCAAATCATGTAGTCTTTGTATTGATCTATTAAAAACACCTTTTCTAGTTTTAACATCAACACTACGAATCAAACCATCTCTTCCAGGATATACATTTATAATCACACCAATAGGCCACTGTAATCTAGGTACATTGTCTTCTCTGACAAGTACAATGCTACCAACATCTAACTTACATTTCTGATTAAAACCTTTTACTACAGGGGGAAGATTGGCTATATTATCTTTCCTCCAAACATTCCAGAAGTGTTCTAATCTTTTATCCCGAATTTCCAATCTTTCATATAAATCTTCAGAAGTTCACATGTGGTTCAATATCAACATCAAACATGGGAGTTACAGTTTGAACAGTTAAACATGCTAAGTTATCTTCTTCAAGTTTATGATCCACAGTCTCATTAACAGCGCTATTGTATCACTATCTTGAATACTGAAATTGGGATCTGATAGATTACTAGGACCATTAAACCAGAAGTTATTGTTTACTAGTTTTTCTGCTAATAGACCTCTGGTCATCAAATCAGCTGGATTATCTAATCCACTACAGTGGTACCAGTGACTGGGAGGTGTCAACTGCTGAATCTCTCTTACTCTGTTATTAACATACACATCCTTTATCATTGAATTACTCTTTATCCACCCTAAAGTAATAGTGGAATCTGTCCAACATGCAATTTTAGGTTTGATCTTAAAATCTAGAGCATTTTCAACAAATCTTACTAATCTAGCACAAATTAATGCTCCCATTAGCTCCAATTTAGGAAGGGTAAGTTTTTAATTGGAGCCACTCTAGTTTCAGACATGACCAGTGAAGATTGACAGCTATCGTCAAGACACACTCTTAAGTATACGCATGCCCCAAAACCCTTTTCAGAGGCATCTCCATATCCATGCATCTCTATATGTTCAATACTCTTCCAAGGTACATTGGTAAAATAACACCTATTTATAGCTAGTGAGCTTAGGTAGTTGGTACTATCTACCCATTTCTTAAATTTAACTTCCAAATCTTCTGGCAATTTATCATCCCAAGATCCACCCAATTTCCAAATATCCTGAAATAAAATCTTGGCATACATGATAAATGGACTGATAAATCCACAAGGATCAAACACCTTAGCTATTAAACTCAGAACTGTTCTTTTAGTATATGAAACTTCAAAATGAGAATCATGATTAAGACCACAATATGAAAATGTATCAGTGTAATTATACCACTTAAGACCTAATACAGTATTAGCTTCATCATCCCTTAGGATTTGTATCTTATCACTAAACTTGGAAGCTATCATTACACTATTAGATGAAAGTTTTTCAAGAGACATGTTAGCTTGAGCCATAATATCATATGCTGTGCTATACTTACTTGCTACCTCTTCTATGCTATCAGCTCCACTGAACCAATTATCTACATACATATCTCTTTTTAAATCTTGAATAACTTCACAATCAGAATATTTACTTAAATGACACTTAACAGTAGCATTAAGTATAAAGGGACTAGAGGTGTTTCCAAAAACAACTCTATTAAATCTCATATGTCTTACTCCATTTTTACCTGGCATCAAAAATCTATGGACATTCTTATCTTGACTGTTTACACTTATTTGTAAAAAAGCCTTAGTAATATCAGCAGTGACCACATATGGCCAACGCCTAAATCTAATCAGTATCTCCACCAAATCTGGATTAAGTGAGGGACCTGTTAACATGCAGTCATTTAGGGAGATTCCATATGGTCCCTTAGCGGAGGCATCAAAAACTGGACGTACCTTTGTACTACTATTATTTAATCTAACAACAGGCCTGTGGGGCATGTAATAAATGGGTCCAGGTGGCAATACCTCCCCTAAGGGGACCTCTTCAATTATTCCCAGAGACTCATACTCATCAAAAACCTTCATATACTCAGCCTCTAAGTTTTTATCCTTATCTAATTTAACTAAAAGCCTATTTAATCATTTCATGGCTTGATATTTATTACTCATCAATAAGTCTTTAACACTGTTATCCTTCCAAGGTAACTGAACTTCATACCTGCCATTTACAAACTTTATTTTATCCTTAAATTCTTTAACAACTTTATCTCCAATATCCTCTTTATATTCTTTACTAGTATTTCTCAACAATTTCTAGATCCCAAAATTTTGAAACATCAGTATCAGATACCTCAGATATACATAAGAGCTGGGAAGAGGGAGACATAAAATCAGATGTTGAAGACATACCTGAAATTAAGCATTTTCCAATATTTCCAGACAAAACCCAACCAAATACAGATTTCATGGCAACAGTTTCTCCTACCTGCTCAGCATCCTTTGGGGTTATGAGGCTCCAGTAGTAATCCAAACCAATAAGAATATCTAATTCTAAAGGAGAAGTATCATTAAAATCATCTGCTAAATTTAAATGACGGAAAGCATCTAGAATATGGGTTGGTACTACTGGTCTTACTAGTGGGTTACAAATCTTTGGAATACCTGTAGCAAAAATGGAAACAATTTTACCTTTATCATCTAAAACCTGTAATTTGCATACATTACTTTGTATATCCCTACTAGAGGCATGGCCACCAAAACTACTATAAGGGGCTTCAGTTCTGGTGACCCAATCAGGTTTGCATTTATTTACACATTTATTGCTAACATAGGTACGATCACAGCCACTGTCAAAGAGCAGCTTAGCAGTGATAATGTCCCCCTTGTTATTTACTACCTTTACCTTAGCTGTTTGTAACACAGTCTTATTACTATAGTGACCTGACAACATTGCAGTTGCAGAGGGCCCACTTGGGTTATCATTTGCTACAAGTGTATTTGCTTGGGGGACTACTGGTTCATTCAACTTAATGCCACACATGGTCACATTATGATTACCATTACACTAGGCACATTTGACCTTACACTTTCTAGAAATATGGCCACTAATTAAACATTTAAAACAAATGCCTAGTTCTTTCATTTTATCAAACCTCTGTTGATCATCCAATGCTAAGAATTTAAAACATCTTTCAGATCTATGATTTTTCTTATCACAAAAAACACAACTTAAGTTTTCTGTTTGGAGAAATTGCATGTAATGCAGAGGCTGTGAACAACTTTTCTTTATTTTCTTTACTAAAAACTTTCTTTTTCTCCTCATTCTTAGCCTTAGGCCTAGGAGCTGGGGTATGGCTCTTATACATTTCACTTCTTTCAAGAACTTCAATTTCCTTTTTGAACCAGTTTAACAACCAATCAAGATCACTTTCATGCCCACCACAATTTCTTGACCACAGTAATCTCAACTCAGTTGGAAACCTATGCACAATTATGGGAACCAAGAGAACTTCACATTGCTTGCCTGTAATACCTAGGGCATCCAAACTTCTTGTATGCTTTATCACCTCGTCACGAAGTCTCCACAATTGGGTAATATAATTCTTACCTTGCTCTGTTGGTACTTGCAGAGAAAGAAGAGCCTGAACATGTGCATAAATAATGCATTCAGGTTTTCCAAATCTCTCCTTAAGTAGGTCGACGACTGTCTTATAGCTGGCACTAGTGTGTGGTACTCCTGCCACCACATCCTTAGCAGGACCGTCTAACAATGACAACAAATATGTTAACTTGCTAATAGTAGGCAGATATGTATCATCTATATGGGAGGAAAATTGATCCCAGAAACTCTGCCACTGGGTAATTTCACCATTAAATCTAGGTAATTCTAATTTGGGAAGTTTAGCATGAACTGAGGACGTTCCAGAAACTGTAGGATCATTGTCATTATCACATACTGAAATTTCTTTAAGTCTATTGGCACACTGCAACCTGGTATGCCTAGCCTTCTGTCTAGCTGCATCTGCCTGGTCTAGATAACTGTCTAATTGATCAGAATCTATTTCTAATTCAATTTGATTTTGCACTTCTTCTAGTTTCATAAGTCTTTTATCAAATTCATCTAGGGCTTCTACTAACTCACTAGAGGTAGGTGGTGGATCCCTGGCTAGTAAACTATCTATTTTCTTGCTAACTCTAGTCAACCACCCATCTGCTGTTGCCTTAGCCTTCTTAAGCTGCTCCATTATCCAATTTCTAGTGGATGACAGCTGCTAAAATATTACTAATAGTTCTTACCGGGTACTAAAGAATTCACGGGTCTGGGCAACATAATATCAATTACTGATATTCACTTAATAGCAAAAACATAAATTTAGAAGGCAAGGGTTTTTAAACAAACAGCAGCCTTTTTCTTCATCTCTATATTCTTCGTAAAATAATGAAATCTTATAAACAAAATAAAGCATTCTAACATTTAACAAAAACAGTCTTTCTTTTACATCAGTAAATCATAAATATTATTTTCATAATTTTCCTAATTAACTACTAAAGTATAAATAATTACCTAATAAATTATTACTATGAATAAAGTGCAAAAAATCATATGTGAAATAATTTAGGAACATTTAAAGGCCTGCAAACTAAAGAAAACGGATGCCAGCTGATGCTTAAATGAAGCGTAACTAAACTAAAATAAATAACTTTGCATGATTATAAATATTATATTTGACAATATATATATATATATATATATATATATATATATATATATATATATATATATATATATATATATATATATATATATATATATATATATATATATATATATATATATATATATATATATATATATATATATATATATATATATATATATATATATATATATATATATATATATATATATATAAATTATGGTGGTGGCACTATATATATATATATATATATATATATATATATATATATATATATATATATATATATATATATATATATATATATATATATATATATATATATATATATATATATATATATATATATATATATATATATATTTATATATATAAATTATGATGGTGGCACAATATATATATATATATATATATATATATATATATATATATATATATATATATATATATATATATATATATATATATATATATATATATATATATATATATATATATATATATATATATATATATATATATATATATATATATATATATATATATATATATATATATATATATATATATATATATATATATATATATATATATATATATATATATATATATATATATATTTATATATAAATTATGATGGTGGCGCATATATATATATATATATATATATATATATATATATATATATATATATATATATATATATATATATATATATATATATATATATATATATATATATATATATATATTATGGTGGTGACACTATATATATATATATATATATATATATATATATATATATATATATATATATATATATATATATATATATATATATATATATATATATATATATATATATATATATATATATATATATATATATATATATATATATATATATATATATACATATAAATATATATATATATATATATATATATATATATATATATATATATATATATATATATATATACATATATATATATATATATATATATATATATATATATATATATATATATATATATATATATAAATTATGGTGGTGGCACTATATATATATATATATATATATATATATATATATATATATATATATATATATATATATATATATATATATATATATATATATATATATATATATATATATATATATATATATATATATATATATATATATATATATATATATATATATATATATATATATATATATATATATATATATATATATATATATATATATATATATATATATATATATATATATATATATATATATATATATATATATATATATATATATATATATATAAAAATTATGATGGTGGCATAATAAATATATATATGTATATATATATATATATATATATATATATATATATATATATATATATATATATATATATATATATAAATTATGATGGTGGCACATATATATATATATATATATATATATATATATATATATATATATATATATATATATATATATATATATATATATATATATATATATATATATATATATGTATATATATATATATATATATATATATATATATATATGTGATTACCTAATTGTGATTACCTAATTGTGTTTACGGGAAAGAGCCCAAAGCTCGTATCTTCCCGTCTCCTGATCGGTTCCATTTTTAGACTTAGTGATACTTATCATACCTGTCCTTAAAACTATGGATTGAGGTAGCATTAACTACCTCCTCGCTTAGCGAATTCCAATTATCAACTACTCTTACACTGAAAAAGTATTTCCTTACATCCTGCAAACAAGTTTTCTTCCGAAGCTTCAAACTATGACCTCTAGTTCTAGAGCCAGCCATATCGAAATATCGATCCCTATCCACTCTATCATAACCGTGAAGGAATTTAAAGACTGTCACCATATCCCCCCTTACTCTTCTAGCTTCGAGTGATGGCAAGTCTAATTCCCTCAGCCTCTCATCATAACCGAGATTGCGTATTTCTGGCACCAGTTTCGTGGCATGTCTTTGAACTTTTTCAAGCTTAGCTATGTGCTTTTTCAAGTGCGGATTCCAAAAGGGGGCTGCATATTCGAGTTTTGGCCTCACATAGGTTACATAAATATTTCTGAACATTTCCTTGTCCATGTGTCTGAAGGCTACCCTTACATTTGATAAGAATGCATATGCTGCCCTTACTACGCCATTTATATGTATTTCTGGAGACAAATCTGCCAATATGTTTACTCCTAGATCTCTCTCATTTTCTGTCTCCTGAAGTTGTACTCCAGCCACCGAGTAGTCAAGCTTGGGCCTTCTTGCACTTGTACCCATTCTCATTACCTTACATTTTGAGGTATTGAATTTCATTAGCCACTTTTCTGACCACTCATGCAGATTATTTAGATCCTCCTGAAGTTCTCTACCATTGTTCTCGTTTTTTACTTTCTTCACAATCTTTGCATCATCTGCAAACATATTCATGAATGAATTTACACACTCTGGTAGGTCATTTACATATACAAGGAACAAAAGTGGCCCTAACACTGAACCCTGTGGAACTCCACTACTAACTCTTCTCCATTCAGACACTGAGTGTCTTACTCTAACCCTCTGTTCCCTTCCTTCTAAGTAAGTTTTTATCCATTCCAAGACATTTCCACCTATTCTAGCCATTGATTGCAGCTTCCTAATAAGTCTCCCATGTGGAACAGTGTCAAACGCTTTCTGGAAGTCTAGGAATATGCAATCTGCCCAGCCCTCTCTTTCCTGTAAGATTTGGCTTACCTCATCATAAAATTCTAATAAGTTTGTTACTGTTGATCTTCCTTCTCTGAAGCCATGTTGCCTCACTGACAAAAAGTTGAAGGATTCCAAGTGAAGAGAGATATGTTTCCTTAGTAGTTTCTCCATAACTTTGCAAACTATGCTGGTCAAGGAAACTGGTCTATAGTTCAGAGCCGTATCCCTCCTTCCCTTTTTGAAGATAGGTATCACATTTGCTTGTTTCCAGCATCTTGAAATCTCCCCCGACTCCAATGACTCCTTAAATATGATACTTAGTGCCACTGATATTGTGTTTGCGCATTTTTTAAGCACATGAGGGGATATGTCATCAGGACCTGTAGCTTTATGAACATCTAAATCCATCAGCGCTTTGCATACCTCTGTGGCTGTAAGGTTGATGTTCTCTAATACCGGCCCTTGAGCTTCTATCACTGCAATCTGAGGGGGTGGGGTATTTTCTACTGTAAATACTGACTGAAACTCCTTGTTCAATTCTTTGCAGATCTCTTCGTCCGTCTCAGTGATGCTTCCATCCGCTCTCTTTAGCCTTAAAACCTGTTCTTTTACCTTCAGTTTTCCTCTGATAAAGCTGTGGAAAAGCTTGGGATTTTCTTTCGCCTTCCTGGTGATGTCCCTCTCATAATCTTTCTCTGCCTCTCTCCTTTTACTTAGGTAGTCATTTCTTGCTCTTTTGTAGGTTTGCCAGGCATTTATGTTTTTTCTCCTCCTATACCTTTTCCAGCATTTGTCTCTCCACTCCTTAGCTCTTTTACACCCATTATCGAACCATTTCTCTCTGGCATGAATTACACCTACATTGGTGACAGGTATGCAGCAATCTACAATCTTCCCATATTTCTCACAAAAGATGTCATACATTTCTTGTACAGATTTGTTGTAAAATAAGGTTCTCCAGTCAATAACTGCAAAAAGCTCATTCATTTTGATGTAATCTCCTTTCTGATAGTTCCTCCTCATGTCCTCAGTGCCTCTACTCTCAGGAAGAATGTCTTCAATGATATACTCCATCAACAACACACAGTGGTCACTCTTTCCAATTGGTGGTTCATACTCAATATTTTCAATATCCAACACATTATCTGTGAACACCAGATCAAGTAGTGATGGCTCATCCCCACCCCTGGCTCTTGTGTGTGTGTAAATATATATATATATATATATATATATATATATATATATATATATATATATATATATATATATATATATATATATATATATATATATATATACATATATATATATATATATATATATATATATATATATATATATATATATATATATATATATACATATATATATATATATATATATATATATATATATATATATATATATATATATTATGGTGGAGGTATTATATATATATATATATATATATATATATATATATATATATATATATATATATATATATATATATATGTATATATATATATATATATATATATATATATATATATATATATATATATATATTTATATATATATATATATATATATATATATATATATATATATATATATATATATATTATGGTGGAGGTATTATATATATATATATATATATATATATATATATATATATATATATATATATATATATATTTATATATATATATATATATATGTATATATATATATATATATATATATATATATATATATATATATATATATATATATATAAATCCATTACTATATACGCTGTCCCCAATTTATTTCCTCCCCACCATTACTAGCTACTTCTCAGGAAATTGTAGTAACATCCACAACTAATAAGGCCATACATACACACTAACGTCTTGTAAATGCTTTATCAGTTACTCAGCTATACTACGGTAAATATCTTGGAATAATTATTTGAATGGTGTAGACTAATCGTAACAGCCTCTATCCTAATATGCGAGCTGCCCTGACCTGCAATTTCATACACTCTCTTTCCCTTTTACCCATTGGAGAATTGCAAGCTTTTGCAGATTCAGTGTATGCTTGTTATCTCGGCTGTGTGCATGCATAGGCCTGCGCTCGTGCCCAGACATGATATCTATTGTCTTTGTATTTGTGACAGCCATGTAGACCCTTTTTGTTTAGCTCAGTATATCCCCTGTCCATTCTGATTGCAGAAGGAGATGAACGTCAAGTGGATGGGTGTCGTGAAGTCTCCTATGTAGAGGACTTCAGCATACGGGTGAAAAGATAGCAAGGACTCACGGCAAGAGGACAGATATTCAAAGAAAGGCACAAGATCAGTGGAGTTAGGAGAGTAGTAGCAGAAGCAAAGAAATATAGTGGTAGTGGAGATCTAGATCTTCAGTCAGAGAGCATCAAAGTAAGGATCTTCAAGATCCATTAGCCTTACAATAGGTGTGTTAGTGTTGGAGTAGGCACAGACCCCACCTTTGGAAAGGAAATGAAAATACAAGGAACATCTAAAGATATGCGTATTAGCATTTCTTAAAGAAAATTTGACAGCCAGGGAAAGATGAATCCTTCCTCACACTTTTGCCCAAAGTATCTGTTTTCAACATCATGTACTTCAAATAAGCTAAAATGAGGCATTCAGTGGAAATCGATTATAAATTAAATTAAATACTACAATGGGCTGTAGTGTGCAGTGTTCTTAAGTGCCAATGGAAGGGATTCCGTTGCAGTTGTTCTTATATAAAAGAATTTGCTACTAATGATGGAGATCATTATATATATATATATATATATATATATATATATATATATATATATATATATATATATATATATATATATATATATATATATATATATATATATATATATATATATATATATACATATATATATATATATATATATATATATATATATATATATATATATATATATATATATATATATATATATATATATATATATATACATATATATATATATATATATATATATATATATATATATATATATATATATATATATATATATATATATATATATATATATATATATATATATATATATCCCCGTCACGGACTGAGGTTAGTAAGGGCATACACTCAGGGGGTAATGATTACATCTGCCAAAATAAGTCCTTCGTAAGAAGGCAACCGTCCTAGCCCTTAGTAGAAAAGGGAGTTCATGACGTAAAACCGAATCCATCCATATATATATATATATATATATAAATATATATATATATATATATATATATATATATATATATATATATATATATATATATATATACATATATATATATATATATATATATATATATATATATATATATATATATATATATATATATATATATATATATATATATATATATATATATATATATATATATATATATATATATATATACATATATATATATATATATATATATATATATATATATATATATATATATATATATATATATGTGTGTGTGTGTGTGTGTGTGTGTGTGTGTGTGTGTGTGTGTGTGTGTGTGTGATTACCTAATTGTGATTACCTAATTGTGTTTACGGGAAAGAGCCCAAAGCTCGTATCTTCCCGTCTCCTCATCGGTTCCATTTTAGACTTAGTCATACTTATCATACCTGTCCTTAAAACTATGGATTGAGATAGCATTAACTACCTCCTTGCTTAGCCAATTCCAATTATCAACTACTCTTACACTGAAAAAGTATTTCCTTACATCCTGCAAAGAAGTTTTCTTACCGAGCTTCAAACTATGACCTCTAGTTCTAGAGCCAGCCATATCAAAATATCGATCCCTATCCACTCTATCATAACCATGATGGAATTTAAAGACTGTCACCATATCCCCCCTCACTCTTCTAGCTTCCAGTGATGGTAAGTCTAATTCCCTCAGCCTCTCATCATAACTGAGATTGCGTATTTCTGGCACCAGTTTCGTGGCATGTCTTTGAACTTTTTCAAGCTTAGCTATGTGCTTTTTCAAGTGCGGATTCCAAAAGGGGGCTGCATATTCGAGTTTTGGCCTCACATAGGTTACATAAATATTTCTGAACATTTCCTTGTCCATGTGCCTAAAGGCTACCCTTACATTTGATAAGAATGCATATGCTGCCCTTACTATGCCATTTATATGTATTTCTGGAGACAAATCTGCCAGTATGTTCACTCCTAGATCTCTCTCATTTTCTGTCTCTTGAAGTTGTACTCCAGCCACCGAGTAGTCAAGCTTGGGCCTTCTTGCACTTGTACCCATTCTCATTACCTTACATTTTGAAGTATTGAATTTCATTAGCCACTTTTCTGACCACTCATGCAGATTATTTAGATCCTCCTGAAGTTCTCTACCATTGTTCTCGTTTTTTACTTTCTTCACAGTCTTTGCATCATCTGCAAACATATTCATGAATGAATTTACAAACTCTGGTAGGTCATTTACATATACAAGGAACAAAAGTGGCCCTAAAACTGAACCCTGTGGAACTCCACTACTAACTCTTCTCCATTCAGACACTGAGTGTCTTACTCTAACCCTCTGTTCCCTTCCTTCTAAGTAAGTTTTTATCCATTCCAAAACATTTCCACCTATTCTAGCCATTGATTGCAGCTTCCTAATAAGTCTCCCATGTGGAACAGTGTCAAACGCTTTCTGGAAGTCTAGGAATATGCAATCTGCCCAGCCCTCTCTTTCCTGTAAGATTTGGCTTACCTCAACATAAAATTCTAATAAGTTTGTTACTGTTGATCTACCTTCTCTGAAGCCATGTTGCCTCACTGACAAAAAGTTGAAGGATTCCAAGTGAAGAGAGATATGTTTCCTTAATAGTTTCTCCATAACTTTGCAAACTATGCTGGTCAAGGAAACTGGTCTATAGTTCAGAGCCGTATCCCTCCTTCCCTTTTTGAAGATAGGTATCACATTTGCTTGTTTCCAGCATCTTGGAATCTCCCCCGACTCCGGTGACTCCTTAAATATGATACTTAGTGCCACTGATATTGTGTTTGCGCATTTTTTAAGCACATTAAGGGATATGTCATCAGGACCTGTAGCTTTATGAACATCTAAATCCATCAGCGCTTTGCATACCTCTGTGGCTGTAAGGTTGATGTTCTCTAATACCGGCCCTTGAGCTTCTATCACTGCAATCTGAGGGGGTGGGGTATTTTCTACTGTAAATACTGACTGAAACTCCTTGTTCAATTCTTTGCAGATCTCTTCATCCGTCTCAGTGATGCTTCCATCCGCTCTCTTTAGCCTTAAAACCTGTTCTTTTACCTTCAGTTTTCCTCTGATAAAGCTGTGGAAAAGCTTGGGATTTTATTTAGCCTTCCTGGTGATGTCCCTCTCATAGTCTCTCTCTGCCTCTCTCCTTTTACTTAGGTAGTCATTTCTTGCTCTTTTGTAGGTTTGCCAGGCATTTATGTTTTTTCTCCTCCTATACCTTTTCCAGCATTTGTCTCTCCACTCCTTAGCTCTTTTACACCCATTATCGAACCATTTCTCTCTGGCTGTGTGTGTGTGTGTGTGTGTGTGTGTGTGTGTGTGTGTGTGTGTGTGTGTGTGTGTGTGTGTGTGTGTGTGTGTGTGTGTGTGTATATATATATATATATATATATATATATATATATATATATATATATATATATATATATATATATATATATATATATATACATACATATATATATATATATATATATATATATATATATATATATATATATATATATATATATATATATGAGAGAGAGAGAGAGAGAGAGAGAGAGAGAGAGAGAGAGAGAGAGAGAGAGAGAGAGAGAGAGAGAGAGAGGCATCACAAAATATATTTTACTTGAAAGGCGTCTTGTAGCCATACCGACACAATTACCCTTACAAACAATAAAGAAATACATTTATAAATGCATTTCATTCTCCAAGAAAAGCAGACAATATAAGTATCTCGAATCCTCTGCATTCTGGGAGTTTAGACATGGAAAGTTTTTCTCAATTTACTCTTAAGAGCTTGGCTCGTCTATTCCTTTCCAAGTTTGCCAAAAAGACTTGAAATGTTGCATTAACTGGCAATTCGTTGGCTGCTTATATAGATACGAGCAGAAGGTCTAGGAAACAGCTTAAGATATGAGCTAGAAAACAGTCGTCGATATAGTTGTGCGTGAGAAATGGGGAGAAGAAAAGCTTCAAACACCAAGATAAGGATAGGTCTCAAAGGGGTGTGATAATAAAGGCGCGTGACTTACTAAAAGGAAATACAGAAATACAAAATATAAATTTGTATTCCTTTTTATTCCTAAGGAAGTCTCAGCTCATCCTCTAATCTACAAGCAGGGTAGTAGAGGGGATTGTGGCAGCCCTTTATCCCTGTGACGTTAATGGAAGTGATTAATGCATGTTTGGCTTCTGGTGAACGCGTGCGCTTTGACTCTGCCATCCCGATTACAGGATGGGTTACGGATGTATGCATGCAAACTTCATGTTAATTTGCTGCCATGATTAGGAATAATGAAAGTGCAAAGTTAAAATCTCTAAATACAGCAAACATAAACTTCATAGAGTAGAGCCTTTTCTTCAAGTACTTCAGGTCCCTCTTTTTCCTTTTCTTTTACATTCATCCGTTCCACAATAATCATGCCCATGAAATAATAGAGGTGAAACCAATTACACGTGAGAATATTCATGGGAAACAAACAGTTTATCAAGATTTTATTATCAAATACAGCGAGGTATTGAAAGTTGGTAAAACGTTTGAGCCAAAAGCAGGGCAATAATAAGGCCATCCAACCTTAATTCCCAAGCTGCAATCCATTTGTGTCCACCCCCAAATAGGGCTTAATAGACACAGAAATATCAAAAAGAGGACTGGTACAATGCCAATTAAAATCAATAACCGCTGTTATAGTTGATAAAACGGCATGGCTTCATAATTGCTGCAGATAACATCTATTTACAAAAACACTAGTTCTGTTTACAAATTAAGGCATGCTCTTGCATTTCATATTCAGCGAGACGGTACAGTTCATTATATCTAATTATATTCACCTAACTCTACTGATATTAACAACTCAGTATCTCTAGATGCAGATACAGGTTTACGTCAAAACCTTACGTACGCGTATGCATCTAGCTTTGAGTGCAATGACATCCCATTGGGTGCACAGCCACAGTATCCAGGAACTGTAGATAGAAAATGATGAAGCCATGCTTCGTCAGAATGCCATTTCTCAGTAATTCGAACTACGTACTCTAGTTCACTGTCTTAGCCTATTTTCTATGTACACTCAATGACTATTATGGAAGGACAAAGTAAAAAGTAATGGATGGTAAGACCTGGAGCAGCCAGGGAACTTGACAGAGTGAATGGCCGAAATATACCAAAGAGAGGCTCTTCTGTATTCGAAGTCAACTCACTCGTGAGACTGCACGACTGATTTACGAAAATATAATTACTGGGAGACAACAGGCAACTTGACCTACGTAAAACGAGATACTTTAAATTGTCATGCCCAGTTTCTCGTTTAGGGATTCAGATACTAACCACCACTTGCATTTACCATTAAAACTTTCTATATTATCATTACAGTAATCCATTAAGTTTGCAATTTTTATATATCCCGTTTTCATGTCTAATAAAATATTTCCTTGCCTGTATACTTTTAATTGTGTTTGAAAAGGGATACAGTTGAGATTCGCTATATAGCAATTTTTTTTTTTTAATAACTGTTACATTGTAGGCGTCCTTACTGCTCAAGACTGTATGACATCAGCTTTTTGTCTACTTTGTTCACTCACGCACACAAACATACGTCCGATTCCATATCAATGGAGAAGGTTATCATTAGGAACGATATATGTCCATAAAACTTGAAGCCAAGACCAACACTGGCGTTCAAAAGGCTAGTAATAAACAGTGACTCAAAATGAGCATGAGAAAAGCTGCTGTTAAGGAGAGAAGAATTAAATATCACACGGAGACGAAGAGCCTTAACTTGAACTGCTCTCTTCTCTTAGATATAAATACGTCGATATGTGCTCGCCCTCACTGGAGACCTGTCTAGCAGAACATTTGTAATACATGTAACGAACAGGGCACCACGAAAGTGTCGTCGTTAAGCTACTCGACTTGGAAGGTGTGTACAGACCCGCGATCGAGCCCATCGCGGAACGTTAAGAAGGGCATTCAGCCTAAATTTCCCAGCTTCCAATCAGCCTGTGTCCACCCCCCACAATAGGGACTAAAAGTGACACATATAAAGATAAGGATAAATACAGGTAACTAACAGCTATATTGTATTTTCACGTATCAGAGAAAATGACTGATTGGCGAGACAATGATAATAATAATAACAGAGAGGACAAATATGGTAAAGAATGTAACTACGGAATAAACGAGATAACATACAAGATACAAAACCAAAAAAAAATAGATAGAGAGATAAGCATTGTTGACATATGAAAAGCGTTTTGAAGTAGTAGCTGTTGATGCTATTGTAATTAGATGCTATCTTTTTATCGAAGATATCAAGAGAGGTCAAAAACTGTCCACCCAATTGACAAGATGATAGCTTAAATAGATCTCTAATCGACAGTTCAGTAGTTATTTCTTTTTCTTCATGCCACGATACGGATTTAGTGTTGTCTGGTGTTGTTCTGTGCATTATATCTAATATTCATATCTTGAAAAAGAGTTGAAAGCTTAGATTTCTGGGAAAAACATGTCATTACATTGCAGTGTTTGTTCCATTCTTTCACAAACTGATAGTTCATGAAAGAATGGGAGAAACACTGCAGGTTTCTAACATCCGTGGTGTGAACTCAAATCTCTCGTCTGTGGAACAGCTCTTGGTATATAACTACCTATTCTCTAGCCATGCTTCCCCTGACCCATTCCAAATCTCTCACTATAACCTGTATTCTCGTTTCCATTTCAAAGGTGGTGTATGTGCCTATTGGAACAGCAACACTCCTACTCTAAGGCTCATGGACCTTGAATTTCTTGACTTTGATGTTTTCTGGCCAAAGATCTATCTCTCCACTACCATTATATTCTTTGCATCTGCTACTGCTCTCCTAACTCCACTGATTTTGTGTCCTTCTTTGAATATCTGTCCTCTTACCATGAGTCCTTGCTATTATTTCACACACATGCAAGTTTTCTATATATGAGACTTCAATGAATACCAAAGTGAGTGGCTTCATTCTTCTTACACTGATTTGGGAGGAAGTGAGGCTTTTGCTTTCTATGGAACAGATTATCAAACATTAAGCATGCAGCTAACACTCTTGACCTATTTGCTACCTGTATTACTTCCAGCTACTCTTATTCTGTGGTTTCCCCTTTTGGTAAATCTGACCTCTCTTTGATCTTAATCTCTTCCATTTTCGCTCCACTGCCTTCAATTTCTCCTACTCAGCGCCACCTTTGTTACTTTGAGCATACTCACCGTGACGATTTGCGCAACTTTCTCTTTGATTTTCCATGGGATGACTACTGCTTTCGGACCAGCAACCCTGAATAGGTAGCCCTAAAAGTTGACGAGATCATAACTGCCAGAATTGAGGCATTGACCCCTTCCTATATGGAAACTTTTTCTCACCCTAATTCTTGGTTTGAGGATGTCTGCTCCATGGTTATTCAGGCCAGGGATCGAGCATTTCGATTGGACCAAACCTTGCTAGGAATCACTGCACTGCTCAGATTCGAAGCTTTAAAGCTTCCATTTCAAGAAGGAAAGTTGATGGCCTTAACTCCTCTCCCACTGATAACTGTTTCTAGTCTGTAGCCAAAAACCTCTCCAAAATCTTCAGTAACTCACACTTTCCCCCTCTCATTCGTCCTGATAGTTCTATAGTTTGCTTCCCTACAAACAAAGCCACTCTCTTTGACTTTCAATTTCCTGCCAACTCTTCCAAAAGCTATTCCTGCACAATTGTTCCTTGTACTATTCTCCTCTCTAACCCTATGCCCTCACTTATTCTTTCTTCACGCAAAGTCCATAAGGTTCTTAGCTCTATAAAGATGAACGAGGCATTTGGACCTGATGGTATCCCTGCAAGATTCCCTAAGGAGGTTGCAGATGAACTGGCTCCCATGCTTTTCCGTCTTTTTTACCTAATTCACTCAACCAGTTTCTATCTTTCTTCTTGGGAGCATGCTCTAGTTCATGCTCTATTGCTTCTAACTACTGAGTTATTGCCCTAACCTCTGCAATTGCTAAATTATATTCAAAACTTTGCTAAACTCTCACTTCTTGAAACATTTTGAATCTAACTCGTTTATTTCCGATCATCAGTAAGGCTTCCACAATGCAAGATCCACTGGTGATCTCCTTTTCTATCCTACTCATGTATGGTCATCTTCTTTGGGGAAGAATGGGGAATCCTTAACCATCACCCTTGATATCTCTAAAGCTTTCAGCAGAACCTAGAACAAAGCTCTGTGGGACATATTCCATGCTTATGGCTTTACGGTTTTACCCCTTTTATCTTTTCTCTGATTTTCAGGTTTCTTTCTGAGCATCTTATAGCTGTGTATGTTGATGGCACAACATCAGTTTCATTCCCTGTTGCCAGTGGTATTCCAAAGGTCTCTGTTATTTTCTCATCAACGATCTTCTTCAGTCCCCATTCTCCTCTCTTCTCCACTCCTTTGCCGACGATTCTACTCTCCATTTTTCGTCTGCCTTCTCTTTACACCTTCATGTTACTCGTATTCGGTCTCGTATCACTCGTTCTTCTACTCTCAACTCCGGTTTGCAGAGGTATCTGAGTAAGGCACAAAAGAATTAATTGAAATATTATGCCTCTAAGACAGTTTTTTGCTATCTCTTTATCTTCTTCTCCTCCTGATAGCCCTATTGTCTTCGAAAATAACGAAATTTACTATCTTAATATTAATTAAAGTTTTGGAATCCATATAGCCTCTAGTTTGTCTTTGGAGGAGTTACATAATCCAAGTTTCTAAACCTGCATCCAAGAAATTGGGGGATCTGGTTCGTTTTGGCCATCATTTTTCCTCTCTCTCATTACTTAAAACCTATAAAGGTTTTATCCATCCCTGCTTAGAATACTGCTCGCACATCTGGGGTTCTACTTCTTATGCTTATATCCTTGATAATGTTGAATATAAGGCAGTCACACTTATCAATGTCCCTTCTCTTACCCATATTCTAGATTTTCTTTCTTTTCGTCGTAAGATATCACCCCTTTCTCTTTTCTATCGCTGCTCTAATGAGTTTGGGTGTTGCATCCGAGCCCCACTGCCAAGGCCGTATAAAACTCGTCAAGTGGCCTCGTCTCACAGGTTCTGTGTGGAGATTTGTGGCTCACGGATTGGTCTGTGCAGCGACTGCTTCTTCCCATCCACCTCAAGACTCTAGATTTCTCATCCCTATTCTATTTTTCCCAGTTCTTATAATCTAGCTTCCTTCAAAAAGCGGATCTATCGTCATCTCAGGGCCTAATCTTGCCATATCCCTAGATCCTCAGTACTTCGACTATTCTTTCAACCTGTACTTATCGTACTATGTATCATTCTACCTTTTCTTCGTCTTCATGACTTTTTGGTGCCTGGATCTGATGAGGGCAATTTTCTTGCCTGTCCCTGTGTCACACTCATAAATAATAATATATATATGTATATATATATATATATA
>JAXCGZ010013592.1:0-45000 GCA_037179515.1 Halocaridina rubra
GCATGTATAAATATATATATTCGTCTACCCTAACAGTCAACAAATTCCTATTCTATGATGCATATGAAGCTCCGTTTTCTTTGATGTTGTTTACCTTGTTTGCTGAGTTGAAATGGACTTGGAATGGAAAGAGAAACGTAACAATGAAAGAGCCAAAGTGGAAGAATTATTCAGTTATGAAGGTTGCAAAGTGGGACGTGGAACCTATGGCCATGTCTACAAAGCCAAGAGAAAAGACAGGTGAGATAAATAAGCCACAAAAAGCCCTGTTCGATGACGGCTTGGCCAAGCCTCTCCGGGTCATGGGATGGACCCCCGGAATTTTTTTTTTTTTTTCCTATTTCGTTGGTAATTGTCCAGATAATTTGATTATTATTTAAAAAATTGAACCATTTAAGAAATATTTACAATTAATTATACTATTGTTCAACGTATGTTTAAGCTTGCTTGAAAATAAAATGGAAGCGGTGACATATTGAAAATGTTAACTTGCTCTGCCTAACCTAACGTTCGTAATGATGATTTTAGAATCCCATTATTAACGCATTTAACTAAATTTATTATGTTCGTCCCCCGAAATATCAGAAATTTAGTTCAAACTTCCCAGAGATGTCATTTTCAGCCCTTGGTTACTGGTGAAGTTGTACCTTAGAGCAAACCTCTTTGAGCCCTGAATCCTTTTTATGTTTCACTATTAGCCCCCATTTGGGGGTGGACACAGACGGATTGAAGCTGTGGAATTAAGGCTGGATGCCCTTCCTATCGCCCCGCCGTGAACTCTGACACGGGTCTGTCACATCCCGAGTCGAGCATACTGCTGCTATGACACTGGTCTCCGCTAATGAAACTTAAATGAATCACCAATATTTGATACATTTTTGGTATTATTTTAATTATGGGGATTCCTAAGGGGGTCCGGGAGGGAAGCCCCCAGCTAGGGAGGACGTATTCCCCTAGGTGAGGTTTAGTTAGGACTCACAAAAAATGTGTTTTTTCGACACTTCTTTGTGGAATAAGAGAATAATCCCCTCTTCTAAAAGTTTACACCCTTTTTTTTTTGAGTAGGGTGTAAAATTATTGATTTATACCACAGTTATGAAGGATGTCTGATGAAGTTATATTACTGGTTGTTACTGTCAGGTGATATGGTATGTCTTGTTAAAGGTAGCCACGTGATCTCAACTGAAAAAAAAAAATGAAAGGTAGCAAGTCTTCACAGACTTCCCAGTCTAGCCTCTTGTGTGATATGTATTGCTGGAAGAATTGCAATTTGGAGGGGAAGACCCCTATCTTCACTACTCATTTTATTCATCACCTGTGACGTGTAGTAGATAAGAGGGTACTACTACTTCCTCAGTGTTAAATACAGTATATATCATGTGGAAACAAAGTCTAGCCCAAAGGGCAGTAGCTATGCGAAGTTTTTAATGTGTTAGATTTTGATTATTCATGCAAATATACTTTTTTATAATAACATTTTTTTTTTCTTGTTTATTTACAGTTCAGACACCAAAGAATACGCCCTTAAACAGATAGAAGGTACAGGCTTATCCATGTCAGCATGTAGAGAAATAGCGGTGAGTACAATTGTACTTGGTGTTTTGTATGTCTTAAAATATGCCGCATTTTTTAATTACAGGTACTTTGGGAACATTAATTAGTCTCGTTTATACCTCCATGAAAATGGAATCAACATTTGTAAGATTAAGTTTATGTTACTTGTATTTTATTAATATCGGCATTGCTGTAAGCAATTTTATACTGTACATGGTGCTTGATTAATCATGAATAATTATTAAAAATGCAAATTTAGAGAAAGAATTTTTTTATTTGTTTTGGACCATTATGACACTGTTGTGACTTGTGGAATTAACCATATTTTAGTAAAAAACTGATATACTTAATAATGAGAATATTTTTATTTTTAACCAAATATATTGTTAATAAACTGAAATTATTATATGGCTCATTTTTATATCAAAAGCCTGAGAAGCAGTATTTGCTACATTAGGCAAGTATAGATTGTTTTTCTTTAGTGTTTTGTGTGGCATTATCAATCCCCATTATGGGGGTGGGCACATTGTGGTTGAGAACTTTAGGCTGGATGCCCTTCCTAACACCCCACAGTGGTCTCAATTGCTGGTATGTCAACTCCTGAGTCGAGTATCCTAACCTCTTACTACTGTAATCCTCATTTAGATGGTATAGATATATATTAGGTTTGCCATCTCAATTAGCATTGCCAGTCATTCCAGTTGGCCATTCTTCAAATCCATTCAGCTTGTAATAGGTATCGACCAGATATTGTTTTGTACGTTTATAGGAAAGTTACCTGTGATACCTATCTTTACCTCGCAGTAGCATCATGCAAACCGACTACAGCATTGAACGTAGAATGTCTCTTTTGGTACAAGTTCTGACTTGTTTATTGAACATCCCGAAATTTTGTTTGGTGCTGATTGCACAAAATGGCAAAAAGTCTTTTTTCAAGGATTATGTGTTTTAAGATGTATTTTCCTTGTATTGTTTTTATTGGTGAGCCATTTTATATGCTTTATAACTAATATAATTTCTTATTACCCCACAGTTGCTGCGCGAACTCAAACACCCGAATGTGATTAACCTCCAGAGGGTATTTTTGTCGCATGTGGATAGAAAAGTGTGGTTATTATTTGATTATGCTGAACATGATTTATGGGTAGGTTTTGATATGCCTTCAATTGTTTTTTCTTCCTATATTATATTCACTTTTCCTTTTAGTCTATGCGGTTTTGTTGTGCAGTTTTGAATATATGCGTTTGGAAATTATTAAAAAAATTAATTTTGGAAAATATTAAGATATAAAGTTACATCAAATTTTCCCTCTATAAAATACATTATAGCAACTATTGCAATGTTTTTACATAGATTTAAATTGTATTTGGCAAAGTTAAAGCACAGTACAGTAATCTAGGCATAATTCAAAGTATACAGGAGGTTGGGATTAGATTGTATGCTAAGTATAGACACATTTATATTTGGGTCTTGACTACAGGTGAGTTTTCACTTGTACGGAAAGTGGTGAAACCGGTTAACAACATAAGATGAGAGATAACTTTGCATATCAATATCCCCCAGAACAGAGGCTATCAGGGTTACCATAATTGTAACAGATTTGCAATGAAAAATCATGGGAAAAGAACTCGTTTGTTCCTTGCACCTGTATATTCACGCATGGCTCTACTAACACTCACCAATTGTGTTATTGTATAACTTTTGGTATTCTCTTAAAAGCCCACTTAACCTGTGGATAACGCATGCAGGGTGGAGGGGAGATATCCTGGCAACCTTTTAACCCCAAGGATCTAAGAGGAGTGATCGAGGAATGTGGGTTCTGATGAATGTGTTTGGTTTGACTCGGCGACCCCCTTTACAGAGGGTTGCGGTCATTGTATATGTTGGTGTCTTAATGGCCTATATTAGAAAAGATATTGTATATACTGTAATGTGAGTATGCTAAACAACAACTGAGCAGGTCTTAACTGGAATCCATAACTTAGTTCCACGAAATATAATTTTTTTTTTTTGAAAGTTATTATTGTTATTATTTATTATAAATGAATTTTGGCCACACTAAATCTTCCAAATCTCCATTGATTCAAGAACATGTCTAGGTGTTTTGACCTCTTTCTTTTAAGCAGTTTTAATCACTCTTCCTTACCTCTGCCATTCATTAGAGACCTTTATCCTTTTGTTATGTTTCTGTTTGAGCAACACTTTATAACAAAGCTTGAGTTGTTGAGCGAATACTGTGTGTTCCATTCCTTTTTGTGAAATACAAATTATTTTTTGGACCAGGTAAAGATTAGTGACCATCAAAACATTAAATGTTGTTCCGGTTTTACGTCACGGACTCCCTTTTCTACCAAGGGCTAGGACGGTTGCCTTTTCGCGAAGGCTTGTTTTGGCAGATGTAATTGTTATCCTGAGCGCATGCCCTTGCTAACCTCAAACCGTGACGGGACGCGAACCCTCGACCTGATGCCTCAAAGTCGCGGACGCCAACACTTGAGCCACGGTGACTACTACCATCAGAACATTAAATAACCTCATAAATTGTGTCAGAACTGGCACGGAAATGGGGGATCCAACTAATTAGGTTAGGCCTTGCATTAACCTAACCTAATCTAACTTAATCTAATTGAACATAACCTAACAGTTTGCTAAGGTATTTAATGATCTGGGGACACTAATCTTTACCTGATCCAAGTGTTTCTAGTAAATGTATTTTTGTGCATATTGATTTTCCATCCTAGGACAACAGGGGAGGAAAATTTGCCCCATGAAAAGATTTTTATGCTTCTAACCAGCTCTTAAGTTCCTAAGATTGAAATTACATATACTGTACAGTATAACTGATTTTAGCCCACCTTTTGTTGATAATCTCTAAACTGTCATGTTGTCTTCTTACGCAAAGACGACGATACAATGATTAATCCGCACCAAGAGAGGTGTAAAAAAAAGCAATATATGCGCAAAGAAAATTCACCCTCCATTGGGCCTCATCATTAGCTGATGAGGCATTTATTGTTTCTCTTTGAAGGCTTTCTAATCGTGGATTAATCTTTTGTATATTTTCTTAAATGTTTGTAGCACTTGCCTCTCTCTTCCAGCATATTATTAAGTTTCACCGGGCTGCAAAAGCCAACAAAAAGACGGTACAAGTCAACAAAGGAATGGTCAAATCGCTCTTATATCAAATCTTAGACGGAATACGTTACTTACATTCCAATTGGGTCTTGCATAGGGATCTGGTGAGTGTTTGCTTTAACTACTTCAATTAAAAGTTGTCTGGTAGTTTTGTTCTCTTTCTTTTATTATAACATATTGTTGTGATATGCCGTTTTCAGCAAGAATCATCGATAATCATTTTATTAATCATGTAAACGAAAATATGAGAACGTACTAAACTTTGGAGATAATTTTAATATTTTGTTTAGTATTTAGACTCGATGCTTATTTCAAACTCATCAGTTCTGTGTATATATATATATATATATATATATATATATATATATATATATATATATATATATATATATATATATATATATATATATATATATTATATATATATATATATATATATATATATATATATATATATTATAATATATATATATATATATATATATATATATATATATATATATATATATATATATATATATATATATATATATATATATATATATATATATATATATATATATATATATATATATATATATATATATATATATATATATATATATATATATATATATATATATATATATATATATATATATGCATGTGATATTTAATAAATATTATCCTATTGCATTTCAGAAACCAGCCAACATATTGGTAATGGGCGAGGGAACGGAGAGAGGGCGGGTAAAAATTGCAGACATGGGGTTTGCACGTCTGTTTAACTCGCCGCTTAAGCCTCTAGCGGATTTAGATCCCGTTGTTGTGACTTTCTGGTATCGAGCGCCGGAACTCTTACTGGGTGCGAGGCATTATACCAAAGCTATAGGTGAGATATTTTAGATAAACTCGTCAGCTTTTACTTCTGTAATGTGGCCCCCAGTTGTTAAAAGGCTGCCTGTGCCTGCCATAACAGTACGTTTCCTCATAAATTGTCCAAATTTACTTTCAGTTGTGTTTTCTTTCTTTCGCTCGCTATATAAGTTTCGTACAAGTGTGACTGAGTATGTAGCATTCATTTTTTCCCCATGCTCTGAACATATCAAGATAAGAAAACCTATATTCAAGAACAAATTTATGTATGAGAATTTTTTAAGAAATAACAAAATCTTGTCTATGTTATATAATCCTTTGCAGATATATGGGCCATTGGTTGCATTTTTGCAGAGTTATTGACGTCAGAACCAATTTTCCACTGTAGACAAGAAGATATAAAAACTAGTAATCCTTATCATCATGACCAATTAGACAGGTAAGTGATTTCCTATTGGTCTTCTCGATTATTCAGCCATTCATGGAGATAAATAGTCAACTTCTAGTGCTATCAGTGGTTCCCTTGCCACTGCCATTCGTTAGAGACCTTTAAACTATTGTCATTCGTGATCTCATGGTGAAGTTGGTTCATTTGTGCCTACCATATACAGTGATTTTAGGCTTTGCTAGGTTTAACTTTTTAATAGCCATTGTGTCCTTTTTTTATGCTCAAGCATCTGGCCTCCCAGATACTAATAGTATTCTGAACCAGGGTTGCTAAAGTGCGACCATAATAAAGGTCAGACTCCCTGTAGAAAAGGACATTTATTGGAAAAAAAGGACACATGACAAATTCATTTGGTGTACTCATTATATCTGTTAAGGAAGCAGGAACTAAGACGTGATTCACAGCTCTGCTTTCCCTACCGCATGCGTGAATGGACTGGCGAAGTTTTCACTCTTAAATACTGCATTAAATTGTGTTGAGCTTTGCTATTTGTTGGGCAGGCCATCTTCATCAAAAGCTATGATGAGAGGAAGTGGAATAATTTTCATAAGTTTTTTAATGCTTGCTTCTAGGGTACATTTCTTTTCTGAGTATTCTTGTGTGTGTATATATATATATATATATATATATATATATATATATATATATATAATATATATATATATATATATATATATATATATATATATATATATATATATATATATATATATATATATATATATATATATATATATATATATATATAATCATAAGTCCTAGGTTCGAGTCCCAGTCGGGGTAAAAAATGATTCATGTTTTCACCTATGTAATGTGCTTATCTGGTTATTTCATGGCCCGAATGAGATTGGGAATTGGGGAATCTGTAATATGAACATAGTGGCATTCAGTTAGAATGCGTTCATTCCTAAGTATAGCAGATATAAGCTATAAGGTTGGATTCCTTTTAACCTTCTGTGGTGTAGTGGTAGCGCCTTGACTTAGTAATCATAAGTCCTAGGTTCGAGTCCCGGTCGGGGTAAAAAATGATTCATGTTTTCACATATGTAATGTGCTTATCTGGTTATTTCATGGCCCGAATGAGATTGGGAATTGAATTAAATGCTAAAATGAAGCCACGAGTGAGGTTGGGGAATCTGTAATATGAACATAGTGGCATTCAGTTAGAATGCGTTCATTCCTAAGTATAGCAGATATAAGCTATAAGGTTGGATTCCTTTTAACCTTCTGTGGTGTAGTGGTAGCGCCTTGACTTAGTAATCATAAGTCCTAGGTTCGAGTCCCGGTCGGGGTAAAAAATGATTCATGTTTTCACATATGTAATGTGCTTATCTGGTTATATATATATATATATATATATATATATATATATATATATATATATATATATATATATATATATATATATATATATATATATATATATATATATATACACACGTGGTCCTCGGTTTACACTGTCCTTGAGCTATGATGTTTCATTGTTACAACGCATCTCCCATAAATTATTTTGCCTCTTTTATATATATATATATATATATATATATATATATATATATATATATATATATATATATATATATATATATATATATATATATATATATATATATATATATATATATATATATATATATATATATATATATATATATATATATATATATATATATATATATATATATATATAATTCCTGGTCTGTATTATGTCTCCCAAGCATAAAGCAGTCTTTTCTGATGGCAGTGCTTTTAAGAAAAGGAAAGCCATCACCACAGAAGTGAAATGCATGGAAAAGGGAGAAACTTTACCATTTGCATTAGCATATGTGCTTCTTTAAGTGTGTTCCGACTTACACTGAAATTCTGGTTACATTACACTTCTAAGAACGTAACTGACGTAAGTTGAGGATCCCCTGTGTGTATATATACATCGGAGGCCAATGAATAATTAATAATTTATTAATATACAGTATTAAGTTCTCGACCTGCCTGGCTGGTGCGTTAAATTCAAACTGTGCATGCTGAAAGCTTTTGAGCCTGGCAAAAGAATAGTCACACTGCATTGTTGTATATGTACATACTATATCAAGTTAATAGTTTTATTTATTTATTTGTTTATGCATTTGGTTATTTTAAGGAATTTAAATTAATTTATTTACAAAAGCTCCAAATGCATAGCCGTAAATACGATCTTTATACAAGAAAGATTGTTGAGGTTGGCAGAAGAATAGTCACGCGAAATTGTTGTACTGTATACGTATATACTGTATCAAGTTAATGGTTTCATGTATTTATTTATTTATGTACAGTATTTGATTATTTGAAGGAATTACGCTTAGTTTATTTACAAAATTACCAAATACATATCAGTAAATATATTCTTTCTTAAACAAAATATTGCAGTGAGCTAGGCAGAAGAATAGTCACATGGCATTGTTGTATATGTGTATACACTATTAAGTTAATCTTTTTATTTATTTATTTGTTTACGTATTTGGATCTTATTCAATAAAGTGTGTTGAAATTGGCAGAAGAATAGTGACAAGGCATTCTTGTAGTTCATCCATATATACTGGATCAAGTTAATGGTTTTATTTATGTGTTTGGTTATTTGATGGAATTAGACTTAATATATTTACAAAATTACCAAATACATATCTGTAAAAACGATCTTTTGTATGTAAAAAATTACGTTGAGGTTGGCAGAAGTATAGTCCCACGTCATTGTTGTATACATGTATACTGTATCAAGTTAATGATTTTATTTTTTCTTTGTTTATGTATTTGGTTATTTGAAGGATTTAGACGTAATTTGTTTGCAAAATTACCAAATATATAGCTGTAAATCCGATATTTATCCAAAAAAATTGCTGAGGTTGGCAGAAGAATAGTCACACGACATTGTTGTACTGTGTATGTATATATTGTATCAAATTAATGGTTTTATTTATCAATTTGTTTATGTATTTGGTCATATGATGGAATTAGACTTAATATATTTACAAAATTACCAAATCCATATCGGTCAATACGATCTTTATGCGAAAAATTTGTTGAGGGTGGCAAAAGAATAGTAACACGACATTGTTGTATATATATATATTGTATCAAGTTAATGGTTTTATTTATGTATTTGGTTACTTGAAGGATTTACAAAGTTACCAAACACTTAGGCGTAAATACGATCTTTATGCGTAAAAGTTTGTTGAGGTTGACAGAAGAATAGTCACACAGCATTGTTGTATATGTGTACAGTGTTGCCTCACTTGTCGCGGTAGTTCGGTTCCGTGACCCACCGCGAACCAGGAAATCCGCGAAGTAGGATCCGCCTATATGTACATAGATATTTTAATATATTTTTACGTTTACACTGTATAAACCCTCCCTGCACTGTTAAAAAAACACCCTTTACATTATAAATAACAGCAAGCAACGTAAATTTTTATGAAAGTGATAGATAAAATTACCGTGAATGAGGTGATAATGACGTGACATACATATCATTTACAATTATTTTTTCGTCTACGTACTGTATAAACCCTCCCTGCACTGTTAAAAAAAACATCCTTAACATTATAGATAACAGCAAGCAACGTAAATTTTTATGAAAGTGATAGGAAAACTTACCGTGAGTGTGATGATGACGTGACATACATACTCATTTACAATTATTTTTTCGTTTACGTACTGTATAAACCCTCCCTGCACTGTTGAAAAAACACCCTTTACATTATAAATAACAGCAAGCAACGTAAATTTTTATGAAAGTGATGGATAAAATTACGGTGAATGAGGTGATAATGACGTGACATACTCATTTACAATTATTTTTTCGTTTACGTACTGTATAAACCCTCCCTGCACTGTTAAAAAAACACTCTTTACATTATAAATAACAGCAAGCAACGTAAATTTTTATGAAAGTGATAGATAAAATTACGGTGAATGAGGTGTTAATGACGTGACACATACTCATTTACAATTATTTTTTCGTTTACGTACTGTATAAACCCTCCCTGCACTGTTAAAAAAACACCCTTTACATTATAAATAACAGCAAGCAACGTAAATTTTTATGAAAGTGATAGATAAAATTACGGTGAATGAGGTGATAATGACGTGACATACATACTCATTTACAATTATTTTTTCGTTTACGTACTGTATAAACCCTCCCTGCACTGTTAAAAAAACACCCTTTACATTATAAATAACAGCAAGCAACGTAAATTTTTATGAAAGTGATAAATAAAATTACGGTGAATGAGGTGACAATGACGTGACATACATACACATTTACAATTATTTTTTCGTTTACGTACTGTATAAAGCCTCCCTGCACTGTTAAAGAAATACCCTTTACATTATAAATAACAGCAAGCAACGTAAATTTTTATGAAAGTGATAGATAAAATTACTGTGAATGAGGTGATAATGACGTGACACATTCATTTACAATTTTTTTTTCGTTTACGAACTGTATAAACCCTCCCTGCACTGTTAAAAAAACATCCTTTACATTATAAATAACAGCAAGCAACGTAAATTTCAAAAAAAAAAATGAAAATATTGGAAATGTTTTTTTTCAATATTTTAATATTTTTGCGTATACCCATAAAATAAAATAATAATTTATCCCAAAAAAAAAAACGCGATAGAATGAGAACGCGAACCAAGAAGCGCGAATAACCGGGGTAACACTGTATATCAATTTAATGGTTTTATTTATTTATGTACTGTATTTCGTTATTTTTGGGAATTAGAATTAATTTATTTACAAAATTACCAAATATAAATTTTGGAGAAACCAAAAGGACAGCACTATAAAAAAAATAAGAACGCATTTTTAAGAGAAGCACCGTTGTAAAGGCTGTGCTTCTCATTCTCTCGTCCGCCATATTGTTTATCTGGCTCATTCGCTGAGGATATATACTTTCAACATCAACACATTGTAAGTACTTTAGCTGGATGACCAGCATCAACAGTGCCTCCCATTTATCCTCCTGTTGATTCAGGAGAGAGCATATAGATTGTTTAATGCTGTGAAAATGAGAAAGGAGGGAAGAAGTATTGACCACTTGTTCTTGTGTTCATTCACTGGTGTTAAGTTTGATATGGGGCCTGAAATTATCCAATTGTACACATGCAAGCCAGTAGTAAAGGTAAGCTATACTGTATAGTGTAGTTCTACTAATTTTATGACTTAGATTAAGAACTTAGATTATTTTCCTTAGAGTATTTATTTATAGCATTAATGGGGGACCTAGGGTCGAATTTAGGTGTTTTTCGACTTAGGTCGAAATTAGCTTTAAGTCAGCTGTCAGGAATGGAACCTTGATATTAAACTTGGACACCCTGTGTGCATATATATATATATATATATATATATATATATATATATATATATATATATATATATATATATATATATATATATATATATATATATATATATATATATATATATATAAATTGTTTTCAGTTTAAGTAACAGCTTAAGGACAAAGCAGAAATAACAGAATGATAAGCAGTTGACAGACTGACTCAGAGACTAATTAAGACCTAGAAATATGACATGATTTGTCCCTGAGATGATGACAGATCTTGGCACCAGCCTCCCGTTGAATGACTACGACTGAAGGTATTACGGATTCTTCCTTCAAGATGGTTCTTCTCTTTATTCCTACATCTACGCTTAATATTCTGGCGTATTCGTTACATAGCTCATGCTCTCCCATTATTATTATTGACAAGTCACAACACTCTATTTTTTTTTTTTTTTCCCTCATATATGCCATATGTATGGATGGTCCATAGCTTGTGGCCCTCAGTACCCAGCATAGAGGGGTGCTAAGAATCTCCCGGGATCTTTTTAACTCCACTACTGGCTTGAGGGTAAACATGCCTAGTGGTAGTAATGGTTCTGCTGTTAACCTTTCACCTCCTAAAAGATCTGCTTCTTTCACTCTTCACTATTCTAACATTCATGGCTTGAACTCTAATCTTCCATCTGTGGAACAGCACTTGGGGTACTTCCCTCCCTAACCTCCTCCTCCTATCTGAAACCCAGCTGTCTAGCCATGCTTCCACTGACCCATTTCAAGTCTCACACTGTAACCTGTATTCTCGTTTTCGTTCCAAAGGTGAGGTCTGTGCCTACTGCAACCTAACACTCCTATTGCAAGACTCATGGACCTTGAATCTCCTGACTTTGATGTTCTTTGCCTGAAAATCTATCTCTCCACTACCACTATATTCCTTTGATTCTGCTACTGTTCTCCAAACTCCTCTGACTTTGTGTCATTCTTTGAATATCTGTCCTCTTGCCATGAGTCTTTGCTATCTTCACACCCACATGCTGAAGTTCTGTATACTTGAGATTTCAAGGTACACCTCAGTGAGGGGCTGTTTTCTTCTCACACTGACGTTGGAGGAAGTGAGGCCCTTGCTTTCTCAAATACTCACGATCTGGAGCAAATTATCAAACATCCTACTTGTGTTCCCTATCGACATGAAAATGCAGCCAGCACTCTTGACCTATTTCTTACTTCTAACCCATCAAACTACTCTTATTCTGTGCTTTCCCCTCTTGGTAAATATAACCACTCTGTGGTCTAAGTCTCTTCTATTTTGGCTACCCCTCCACTAATCCCTCCTACTCAGCACCATCTTTGGCACTTTGAGCATACCCAACGTGAAGATTTGCGTTACTTCCTTTTTGACTTCCCATGGGATGACTACTGCTTTTGGTCCGGCAACCCTGATCAGGTAGTCCTAAAAGTTGCCGAGACCATAACCTCGGGAATGGAGGCGTACATCTCCTCCTTTACGAAAACTTTTTCTCCCCCATAACCTTAGTTTGATCGTGCCTGCTCCATGGCTATTCAGGCCAGGAATTGGGTACACCGGTCTTACCAAGCCTTACCTTCTTATTTAAATCGCTCTGCTTTTATTGTAGCTAGGAATCACTGTACTGCTTAGATTAGTAAGTCTAAGGCTTCCACTATAAGAAGGAAAGTTGATGACCTTAACTTCTCTCCCACTGACAAATGTTTCTCCAAACTCTTCTGTAACTCAAGCTTTCCCCCTCTCATTCGTTTTGATGGTTCTATAGCTTGCTCTCCCACTGACAAAAACACTCTCTTTGACTCTCATTTTCTGCCAACTCTATCTTAAACGATTCCAGCACACCTGTCCCTCAATCTTTACCCCTTTTTAACCCTATGCCCTCCCTTATCCTTTCGTCACGCAAAGTTCATAAGGTTCTTTGCTCGCTAAAGACGAACAAGGCATCTGGTCCCAATGGTATCCCTGCAAGGTTCCTTAAGGAGTTTGCAGATGAACTGGCTCCCATGCTTTGCCATCATTTTTGTCTCACTCTGACAACCAGTATCTATCCTTTATCTTGAAAGCATGCTCTAGTTCAACCTGTTGTTAAGAAGGGTGACCGCTCTATTCCTTTAAACTACCGACCTATTGCCCTAACCTCTTCTATTGCTAAAGTTTTCAAAACTTTGCTCAATGCTCACTTCTTGAAACGCCTTAACTTTAACTCACTTATCTCCGATCACCAGTACGGATTCCACAAGGCAAGATCTACTGGTGACCTCCTGTCCTATCTTACTCATGTATGGTCATCTTCTCTGAGGAACTATGGGGAATCCGTTGTCGTCGCCCGTGATATCTCTTAAGGCTTTTTACAGAGTGTGGCTTAAGGCTCTGTTGGCCAAACTCCCTGCCTATTGCTTTACCCCCTCTCTCTTTTCTCTGATTTCCTGTTCTATTTCTGACTGTTTTATATATGTAGTTGTTGATGGTGCATCATCTAGCCCATTCCCTGTTACCAGTGGTGTTCCACAGGGCTCTCTTCGTTCACCTACTCTGTTCCTTCTCTTCATCAATGATCTTATACAATCCCCAACTTCCTCTGTTCTTCATGCCTTTGCTGACGATTCTACCCTTCACTTTTCCTCTGCCTTTTCTTCACAACCCTCATCTGTTACTCGTTATCAGTCTCGTATCTTCTTTTAGTTTCAGCTCCGATTTGCAGAGGGTATCTGAGTGGGGCAGCCAAAATTTAGTTAAATTTAATGCCTCCAAGACACTGTTTCTGGCTATCATTTTATCTTCTCTTCCAATGATAGCTCTGTTGTCTTCTAAACTAACAAAATTTACCCACCTAATTCTACCAACATATTAGGAATCCATATAGCTTCTAACTTGTCTTGGAGAAATCACTTAATCCAAATTTCTAAATCTGCATTCAAAAAGTTGGGGGTTTGGTTCATTTTCGTCATTACTTTTCCTCTTCACAGTTAATTAGAATCTATAAAGGTCTTATCTATCCCTGCTTAGAATACTGCTTACACATCTGGGGTGCCTCTTCTTATACTGTACTTATCTCCTTGATAGGGTCGAATCTAAGGCAGTCAGACTTATTAATGATCCTTCTCTTACTTCTAATCTGGATTCTCTCTCTCTTTGCTGTAGGGTATCATCCCTTTCTCTTTTCTATCGCTTCTGCTTCCATCGCTGCTTTGGTGAGTTGCATCCCTCCCCCACATCTCACCAGTATTGTGTTGAGATTTGTAGCTCTTGGATTGGTCGGTGCAGCGACTGCTTCTTCCCATCTACATCCAGACTCTGGAACTCTCATCTACCTTCTGTCTTTCCAAATTCTAATGACATCTTTCATCTCAAGGCCTAATCCTCCATATCTATAGGTTCTTAGTACTTTGACTATTTTTTCAGTCTGTCCTTTTCCTTTGTGTATCATTACCTCATCTCCGCCTTGTCCATAAGCTTTTTCTTTTCCTTTGTCTTAATGTTTTCTCGTGCCCGGGCCTTTATTGATGAGGGCAGATTTTTGTCTGTTCTGGTGTCACATGAAAAAGAAAAAAAAATCAAATAAGTTTTCTTTCTATTTTCCAGAATATTTACTGTAATGGGCTTTCCTCAAGAGAAAGACTGGGTAGATATCAAGAAAATGCCCGAACATGGAACGCTTATGAAGGACTTCAAGAAAAATAAGTAAGAACAGTGAGAAATGTTTCATTATACTATATTGTGCTGCGACTTTGATTGGTCAGGTTGTCAGTTCAAGACCCACCACAGTCTGAGGTTAGATAGGGCGTTCGCTCAGGGTAAACAGAGTTCTTCGAAAGAAAGGTAGTCCATGACATAAAACTGGTCATGTCACTCTTGTTTTAGTAGACTAGATCTCAAGTATTGAGAGAGATTGACAGAGACAGAGTGAGAGAGAAAGGCATCTCTATTAACTTGGTAAAGAAATTAATTTTTAATCATGTTACAAAGGAGGAGGGAAGAAAAAATCTTAAAAGTCTTCTTATAGCCACAGTTTTTTAATTATTGTCATTAACTTTCATAAAATATACTTTTACTTTAAATACCAGAATGTTACAGATATCTTCGGTTGGAGAGCAGTAAATTCCCCAAGTATTCTGCTCAGTTTTTCTTTTCTTTTTTATTCTTTCGATTTTTCTGTGTAAAGAGAAGTATACACAGCTCGAGATCAATCATTGATACACTTATGAACTTATTTTAATGACTATTTCAAAAGTAGAGAGAGAGCAGGAATAAGAGAAAATTGGCAAAAAAGACCCCATTTCTTAACATCCTCGTACACAGACAAACTTATCCTTTCCTGCCAAATTTGTTTTCCCCACATAGCAGCTAATGGAAATAGTAATTACATGCAAGATATAATGAAGAAAGGGTGATTACAGGCAGGGTGTAATGAGGAATGGATGATTACAGACAGGATATAATAAGGAAAGGGTGATTACAGGCAGGGTATAATGAGGAAAGGGTGATTACAGACAGGATATAATGAGAAAAAGGTGATTACAAGCAGGATATAATGAGCAATGGGTGATTACAGGCAGAGTTTAACGAGGGAAGAGTTATTACAGGCAAAGTATAATGATAATAGGGTGATTACATGCATGGGATAATGAGGAAAGGGTAATTACAGGCAGGGTATAATGAGGAAAGGGTGATTACAGACAGGATATACTGAGAGGAGAGTGATTACTGGCAGGGTATATAAGAGGAAAGGGCGATTATAGATAGGGTATATTGAAATCCTGTTGCCTCTGCCTTTATTCCCCCTATTTTCAGTTGTAACCTCCTTGTTGTAGTAGGATATCTTGTCAAAGGAAAAAAGTTTTTTCATAAAGACTTAATATGGCTATCTATATACATATCCCTATTTCACCATGTAAGGATGGTGGCTAAGCCAAAGAACGCACATTCATCACGATCCAACACATACCTCATTTACTCCTCATACCTCCTTGGGGATAAAGGGGTGGCACATTTCCCCCCTTACCACCCTGCTTGGGTCACCCACAATGTAAGTTGGCGAAGATATTTTGCACTGAGGCCTGACAAGGTGCCGGGTATAGAGTGTGCAAGCCAAGAAGTGACAATCTTGACAAACGAGGGTTCGATGCAATCATTGTAGCATTAGGAAGGATGTCCAGCCTTTATCTCGCTTATATTTCTAACGTTTCTGTGTCCACCCCATTTGAACGGAGACTCACTTCGACTCCGAAAATGGTATTTATAGACTTGTAAGTATTTTTCTTCATATAATTTGAACAAGTACAAACTGATCTATTTATCCTCTTAATTTTTTCCAGTTATTCTGGTTACTCACTTGTCAAGTATATGGACAGGCACAAAATAAAACCAGATGGCAAAGCCTTTATGTTGGTAAGTCTCACCAGATTTTTTTTTTTTTTTTTTTTTAGTTTCACCATGAGCATAACGGATGATAGTGTATGTGTATTTATTTTTTTACTCATTTGGACAAGGCACTGAGAATACATAAAGCAAAGAGAAGCAGAGATGGGGGAGTGTTGTGACATGTCAGATGTGAAAGGATTTTAAGATATGTTATGAATAGCACCGAAACTGAGGAAGACATAACATCAAGCTGTGGTATTTAAGTCCAAATGACCGTCAGTTGTTGTACTGCAAAGGGTGGCTGGTGCCATGGACCAGAGTATTAGCTGCTGATAGATAGTGTAGAATGAAGCTCTGTTGCTTCCTCTTTTGTTGTAGTTGTTGCCACCATTCTGAGGAAATGTAATTAATAGAAAAAAAAATTTATAAAGGTAAATTTTCTTGTTTTAGGGGCAATAAATTGTTACCTTCTAAAAGAGTAAATTATAATCCTTGTTTTATGTGTTACTATTGGTTCCTATTATGGAGGTGGACACAGACAAAGTGTGACTGGGGAATTAAGGCTGGATGCCCTTCCTAGCATCCCACGGTGGGCAAGATCACTGGTGTGTCAACTCCCAAGTCGCGTATTCAGACCCCTCGATTATCGTGGTTCCCTTGTGAAAGAGTAAATAAATTTTTTCTCTATTTTTTCATCATACATATTGCTGCCTTGTGGCTGGGTCTGCAGCCACAAGTTAAGTAGAAAAACTATTTAAAAAATAATGACGTTTGCTTCCATCTCTAATCAATCATAAGCAGTCACAGTTATTAAGAGTAAGCTATTGCCAGGAAGATTGAGAACCGAGCTTTGGGTTTCATATATGAAATTATCAACAAAATTTTATAATTGTGTCTTGTAATGGAAAGGCCTTGTGTTCATATCAAGATTATTATCTTTATTGTCGTAATTGTTATTGTTATAATATTATGCTAAAAGATTATAAAAATGCTGGCTTTCTAATTTTGTTATTGGTTTTGTTTTCTCTCCTTATAAGTTTCCATTGAGGTGCTTTAATTGCCTAAGTGGTTTATTATATGCCATTAATATTGTTTGCTTTTTTATCCCAATGTACAAAACTGTTAAGAAGCACAAGGATTTGTATGTTTTCAGGAGTTTAGCATTAAAATAGGATTTATTTACTCTGAAGTCCATTTGTTTTCAGTTCTGCCTTGTCCTTAAGCTTCTACTTTTTCTTCGTCTCGGTGTATTCTTTGTGCCAGGATCTGATTAGGGCAATTTTCTGGCCTGCCCCTTAGTCACACTCATTTTAAAAAAATCTATTACCAAATATAGAAGTATTTTTAAATAACCTTGGTATTGAGGGCTGTGGTAGCTCAGTAGTAGAGTGCAAGAGTCAGGAATGAAGCAGATATGATCCCGCTGCATAGTGTTAGGAAAGGCATCCAGCCTTAATTCTTTAGCTCCAACATGTGTGTGTCCGCTCCCATTCAATTAGGGACTACTTGTCACACATGAAGAGGTGCAAGTCCTCACCATGGTATTGTAAGGGATGAAACTGTGACAGGTGGGAAAGACAGACATTCCCATCCTTTAAACCCTTCTATATCCCAACTATATCCCATTTATGGTTCAGTTGTGTTTAACTTTGGCTTCTGCAGAATATTCAGGACTTGCTTTCACTTTCTTGTGTGTGGGTCAGTGATTTCCTAAAGGTCTCTCTGATTATTCAGTCATTGCCTGGAGAATACTGGGTCCACGTGATTGGAGCGAGAGCTTGGGGCTGGCTGTGCTGTAGGTATATAGTTGGACTGTTGTGCGATCTCTGGCCCTTGCCTTTGGTTTTCATTAGAGACCTTTACCCTTTATTTTGTTATAAATTATATAAATTACTAGTTTGATAAAAGGTTCCTAAAGTAATTTATCTTTTTGTTACACTGCATGTACTTTCAGCTCCAGAAACTGTTGACTATGGACCCTACAAGAAGAATCACCTCGGAACAGGCAATGCAGGATGCTTACTTTCTGGAAGATCCGGTTCCTACGCAAGAGTTAGTATTTTGTTACCTGCTTTCATCTAATCTTGCGGCTTCTGCCCAGTGGATCAGTTGTCTCTATATCAGCCTCCTAACTCACACCACACAACCTCAAGTCCTCCCTAACCACATACATAAACCTTCTCTTTGGCCTACCTCTCCCTCTCCTGCCTGGCAGCTCCATCCTCAACAGCATTCTCACAATATACTCCTCATCCCTCCTCAGTACATGCCCAAGCCATCTCATTCTCGCCTCTCACCTTGTCATTAAATCATCCTACCTGCCCTGTCCTGCTAATATGCTCAATCTTTATGCTGTCCACCATTCTCATGCCAGAGAAAATTGTGTGCCAAGGTTTTACCTAGATTAATCGTGAAAGAAAAAAATTTACACGATGCCATATACCACAACTGAAGAAAAAAGATAGGGAGCAGAGTTCATCATATGATACATATCCTCACTCCTCCTTTCAGCAGATTTCTGGCAAGGTATAGAAATTCAGAGAGGAGAAGACTGCCTCCTCTTCACTCTTCATCCCCATGTAGGGAATATTGAATTGGAATTCTCTCTCTCAAACTGCTGGAGATAAAAATGAATATATGTTGTACATTTTTAAGTTCTTCTTACTGTTGTTATTTTTCTCTTAGCTACCCTTAGAGCCCTAAGTCTGTACAGAAGATCGCTGCTGATCCTGTACTTTCCCTCAGAACTCTTAGGGAATGTATGAATTGTTGGCAGCAAATGTGGTTGTGTGTAGTAGTCTTCCATAATGGGTTATCCTCAAAGTCATACTTAGTGGTGGGAGAGAAAATAAATGTTTCCTTCGAATTCCCGTTTGTGGGCCCATGGTGGTGTAGAGTACTTGGTTCAGGAGGTGACAGGCCCGCAGTTGAATCCACCACTGTGGGGTGTTAGGAAAGGTTTCCAGCCATAATACCCCAGCCACATTTCCTCAAGGATCAGTTGTTGGATTGATCCCAGTGGCAGGCTGAAAAGCCTACCACATAGTGGAAACCTAAACCAAAACTATTCCTGTGTGTGTTGTAGTTGATTGCACGTTGATGTTCCATTTTTAACTAAAAGGGCTTGGGGAGTTCTTGGATGGCAATCCCTCCCTCTCTACATTCTTTCTTATTGATGGTAAATAACTGCTAGAAGAGGTGAGTTTAGGCGAGGTATGTTAAAATATTTTGCTCTCAGCTTTTCATTATATCTGTGGCTGCTCAGCCAGCTGCAGCAAAATATAAGATTTTATACATTAAAATTGTATTTATGTACGGTCTCTTCTTTTTTTACGCAAGGATAGATTCTCAGAAGGTTCTTGTAATTCAAATTATGCGTAATTTAAATTGTATATTTTCATAAGAAGTAATGTTAATAGGTATGGTTACGTTCCACAAGCATGTATGAACACACTATACCTAAGAAATAAACTAGTTAAACACATTTTACAAGTACATAAGCAAGCTGAAATATGTATGTAAGCTAAAAATTAACAAATATTAAAGATATACAGTTAAAAAAAAAAAATTTAACTATATACAGTGGACAAAAGGCATACTGTGACGTGTATGGCGGCAGTGAGCAGTTGACTTAGCGGTAGGAGAGGGAGGAGCATAGGAGGGGGAAGTGGAGAGCTGACATGTGGTTGTGGTTGGGGTTCATGTTTCTTAGATATATGCTGGGTGAAGCGAAACAGGCGCACAAGTGTGCATTGGCGGATTAGGGGAAACGAGGTGCTCTTTTTAAGTACTGTACAGTATTTTACACCTCATGTATATTCTCTTCCACAGCGTGTTCGCGGGTGGTCCCATCCCATATCCCAAGAGGGAGTTCTTATCGGATGAGGAGCAGGACGACAAATCCGATAACAAGGTGAGAGAATCTGACATTTGTTATCACTGCCCAAATGAGCTAAAAAGGCAGCTCCTATCTCACTGCCTCAGCTGTTGCAGCTTAGTATTGAAAGCCTCTTCTAGGGATGCTGTACCATTCTTTGTGTTCCTCATATAAACTTCCAATATTATATCTCTGTTAACTGATTTGGTTTTATTAAAGACTCTTTATTAGTTCATATCCAGCATGTGTGTACTCCTGTGTTTCCGAACAGTTTGATTAGTCGTACAAAACAGTGTCAGAAATTTTTTTTTTTAAATTATTATTAGTATTGTGGAATGACAGAGTAAAACTAGAGATATTGGTATTGTGTGTGTGTGCGGATATATTAGGTTTGAGTAAAAAAAGTATTATAGTAAATGCTTATGATTATTATTACTAGTAGTAGTATTTTTATTACTATCATGAAAATGGTCCTAAATATTGTATTATTATTATTATTACTTTTATCTTCGTTATTCTCCTTATTTCATTACTCCCCTTCTCATATCTGCATAGAGTCGAGGCCCCTAACCAAGCTCATGCGTAATCCTCAGTTTATTATCGTTTAATATTATTTTCACTTATTTATCATAGGTAACTTAGGGTTGAAACAGAGTTAGGATAAAATGGATGGTGAAAAAAAAGAAATGGAATATTTGGCAGGTAAAAAAAAAATATGATTAATATATATATATGTCTACCTGATTATTCACCCATTGCCTCTAGATCACGAGGTTCACATGATTGAGAGGGGGCTTGGGTCCTGGCTATGTTGTAGTTATTTAGTTGCTTTAGTGCTATCACTGTCCCTTGCCTCTGACTTCAATAGAATTAAATCTGGCAAGTATGGAGCGAATTTAAGACATCAATCGGGTTTTAAATCTAGATAAACGGAAGTTTGCCTCTTGAAGAGCACTCAACTATTGAGCTCTGAGCTACTTCCAAACACTGACCTTCCAAGAGGCTAGTGATACTCAGTGACCGTATGTCATTTGCCTTTTTATGTATCACCCTTAATCCATATTATGGGGCTAGACACAGGTTGGAGATTGGGAATTAAGGCTGGACCCCCTTCCTAATGGCCCGTGTGGGCTTGATCATGAGTCTATCACTTCCAGAGTTAAGTACCTTAACCGTGCACTACTGGAATCCCCTGGAGGGGGACTGAAGGGAAAACTTGCATTGGGGATATATGTAAAGGAAAGAAACTGTGTTGAAAAAAGAGGATTTTGATTTGTTGTGTATTGGAATGTGGAAGTCTGTGAACCAATTAGTAGAGGTAGTTAGGTTGAAGATTTTTCCACTTTATAGTTTTGAGTCAAGTGCTGCATATATAGGAAGTGTAGGGAATAGGAAATTAATTTTTTTAAGCAAGATATATATAGCTGAACCCTCAGGGTAGCTGCTAGTGTAGTAAAAACTTTTTGTGCTTTAACGGAAATTATAATTCTTTCTTGTATGAAGTAAGGTCTTACTATTGCCTTAATAGGTAGAACTGTAGCTATGAAAATAACGGTTGTTGTTGTCGTTCCGAGGGCTGCCTGACAGAACAGCTCTGAGTACCTGAAGGACACAACTGAACCCAGACTTTTCCCCCTGAGCTCACAGGGAAGTGTATGTTTTGTTGTTGGCATATGTGGTTTTGTGTGTGTGTGTGAGATGCGGTCTTAATGTGTTCATGGGTTGCTGGCAATGTCTCCTGCTTGGTTAAGTCTTTGAGAAGTAACGACTGGAGAATTATTTCTCAGTGTAGAAAAAACCAAAGCCCCCCCCCCGATTTTCTTTCCAGAAAATAATAGCTTCTTCTATAAGTGGTTATCCGTAGCCAATGTCTTTTTCAGGTAGTTTCTTGTACGTGATATCTTCACTCACAGAAGCTAGTAGGGTCACCATAACCAGTAGTGAAATATGCTTTTTAATATTTAGTCATCAAGTGCAGATTTTCAACCAGAGTTGAGACTTTCTGCTTGGTATTTACTTGTCAGTCTAGCATATGTTAGTCGTTTCTACTCAATTTTTAATATAAGCGTTTTTAGAAGTGACATACTGAAGCAAATATTGCTTTTTTCAGCAGCTTCCAATAGGTGTAAATACTTACGAACTTCCTTATGATCTAGTTACCACTCATTTAATTACTCTTGAATAAACTAGAATCACAAACATTTGAATTATAGGAAGGTTCATACCTAGCAGCAGTGTGTGAAAAAACAGAACTGATCTATTGTTGGTAGTTTCAGCACATAAGATTATTTGGATCAGGTAAAGATTAGACACTTCCCGAACAGTAAATAACTTCGCAAATTGTTAGGTAAGGTTAGTTAGGTTAGATTAGGTGTTAACCCATCCTATCCTAACCTAACCTAGCCTTTGATGTTCTTTGGGTCGCTAATCTTTACCTGACCTAGTTATTTGTCTGTGATTTTTACATACAGTGTAGCGCGCCATCTTTAAGCTGATATACATATGTAAACAATGACCCCAAATTGCCCTTGAAAGGGGGTAGCTTAGTCAAAGCACACATTTACCTGATACCAAACATGCATCGACCGCTCTTTTCAGCTCCTTGGGAATAATGAATGGATTGTGAATTATGGAATTTAAAACCATATGAATTGCAGGTTTTTCTTGTGTATATTAATTGTCTGTAATCTCTACATTCTATGAATTTGAAGGATGTTTTGATGGATTAGTGTGCATGCAAACTGGATACTTGGATTTAAATTTCAGATAATTGGATAACGAGTAATTGAAGCAAAGCCCATATCAGTTAGTTATAAGACTCAGCCATACGGTAGTTCATTCTTATCTTATTTAGACTCGACAAAAACTACTTCTTTTATAGTTTATATTTTGCTGTCTTTTTTATCTTGCAACTCATGATTTACTTTTTATATATGCCTAGTTTATACTCTGATTTGCATTGTTTGCATTGTAATTTTTGTGCTAGTAGTTATGACCGGTGTTACCCATGGGGTACGTTGGTATTGAAAGGTATTTATTGATATTGTAACACGATGTGCTTCATTAATGATTATGCTAATATATGACATTTATTCCAGGGTTATAGATACAATTCTGATTGTGTTTCAGCTTAATGTAGCTGAAAATTACATGTCTTTATTTGTTTATAGGTGTACTCAACATATATTTGTGTAGAAGTGCACTTAACATTTATTTGCTTATAGGTGTACTTACCATTTTGAGTGTTACCCATTCAGAGTTACTTACAAAATGTGTAAGGCCATATTTGTCACCTCCAAATATGATTCCTTTGTAGTCCTAATGGGTCTTATGTAGGTTGATCAGAAGTCAGTCCTACGTCTTTCCCAAGGTAACAGAATGCAGCATTCATCACTTGAAGAACAGTGGTTATTGGAACTAGAAATGTTCCTCTTGCAACTCAGTACGTAATCATTAAGACCTCCCATTTGTGTATATTACGTCAGTGTTCATATTGAAGTCTTCATTTTCTCTTCTTGAACTTTCATCTACGCATAGTTAAAAATGACTGAGTTTTATTACAAGTATCTGACCAGTGTGTAAAGATTAAGTTAAAATTTTCATATAGCGTATACTGCCACAGCTTAAATATACACATTGCTACAGCTTCTTGCTTCATGGCACTGGTATTTCTAATCTGTTTAAAAAGAGGGAGTTATGTGAGTCATGAAAATATCTCTTATGAGAGAATCAGTACCCAAAATGTTTTTTTTTTGGGGGGGTGGAATCCCTTCCGTGCCTAGTGATGTATGTGTTGTTTCTCTTGGTATTACAGAAGAAAGTTTTCATGGAGCAGGCCTGGACTAATCAGCAAAGAGCATCTGCCGCAAAGGTTAGATTTTTTTTTGGATAGGGGGGGAACCAAAGAAATTATCTTGAAAGTATAATACTGTATAATCAGTACAGTAGTCACTTGAGACAAAGGTCGATATTTGCCTTGGGCCTCAGTATTTGTAAATTTACGTTATACGGTAATGTATATTTTGTGTGTTTGCCTTCACCGTGGGTCCCAAATGCTGGAGAGTACTTTTCTCGCTCACATGCTCAAAGCCAGTCTTAATTTAGTTCTGCATACCAAGGAAGTAACAGAGTAATACTTCATTTATGTAGAGATGCTGGCTCTGATTTACTACTCTTGCATTTGTTATATTTCTTCTCTTGTTTACTTATTGTCTTGAGTGTTACCCAAACAGCTGAGAAAATTATCACATGCTTTGAGACCATGGTATATTTTAATCTTGTTTTTACAAAAATGTTGAATACTTTTCCCATAACATTCTTTAGTTAATCGTTTGATTTATAATCCATGTATATTTTAGCATTATAGAATTGGCTGTGTGCTTGTAGTCTAACCACTGTTGAATTATATTGAGCTTGACTTTTATCATTATTGCAGAATATGTATCATGCATATAGATTCATGTTTTCTGTTGATATTTTCAAACATTTCAGTGATTAACATGTTACATTGTAAGTCTGTACTCTCTTGTAAGATTTTTAAGCTTGTATCTGTTCTCTCTTTAAATATTTTCTCATTCATTTTTTGATAGCTGCATTTGTATACCATAAAACTATATAGAACTAAGAAGCACTGTATTTCCTCTGTAACATTAGTCTCCGCTGCTTCTCGTATTTTATGATTATTAACAGTAGCACACAGCATTTTGTTTCCCTGTTGTGCTTTAGAGGAACTACATAAGCTGAGTGTTTAGAGTGCTTGACTCGAGAGGTCACAGACCTACTATTGAGCCCTCGGTAGGGCGTCAGGAAGGGCATCCAGATTCAGTTCCGTAGCTCCAGTCTGTTTGTGTCCACATCTGTAATGTGAAGTAATATTGACTCATAAAATGTAAAAAGAAAACATATACTGTTGGACTTTAGGATTTTGAAAAGAATATAATATATTTTAAGAAATAAACTATGATGCAAATTATGCAGCATAGAATATACAACACCTGATTGTCTGTTTTCAATTTCTGATACATTATTAAGTCATACCTCTTATTTGTATGGCTATGATTCTTTCTATTTCGATAGCAAGTCCATCACCTCCCGAGTATGGCATTCTACCACTACGCCACAGCAACCGTCATGATTTACAATGAATAATACAGATTAAAATATTGTTAAAGTTTTCTCTAATTGATTAACTGTTTTGGGAGATACAAGTAACATAATTCGGTTAAAGATATCCAAAAGTACAGTCATCCCTCTTCTTACGCAATTTTAAATAGTGCTGTTTTGAACATACACAGTTCATTTTGAATATTGCTGTTTTGAACATACGCAGTGCAAAGTTATGAAAAAAATATATATCATTTAGAAAATATTTCCCCGAAAGATACATTATAGTAACTACTCTGCTGATTTTACATAGATTTGAATTGTATTAGGTAATGTTTAAGTACAATACAGTCTTTTAGGCATAATTCAAAGTATACAGGAGGTTGGGAATGTATTATATGCAAGACTTTAAAATGAGGATTTTGACTAATGGCGAGGTTTTTTTATCGGAAAGCACTGTAACCAATTCACAGCATAAGATGAGAGAAAACAGTATTCCATTTTTGTAAGCTTGTTTTGGAAAATAGAAACAGCATTGTGCTGTTACCTTTTATCCAGTGACTTGAAAGATATGAACAACACTTTTAGCGCTAGAGCTGAACCCTCTTTTGTTTGTTTATAGTAAAATAATCATATATTGTGGCAGAGTATTATGCTGTAACATTTTCAAATATTCTAGTATGGATAAATTCTCCCCATGTCACCATGTTTTTGCAAATTTAGGCAGTGGCATCTCATAAAAATATCTCTACATGTTTCCCACTTGTTGCTCGGGGTCACCATAGCATAGTGGCAGAATGCTCGACTCGGTAGGTGACATATCCTTGTTCAAGTCCGCGGCAGGGCATTAGGAAGGGTATCCAGCTTTAGTACTCCATTTTCAATCCATCTGTGTTCACCCTGAAATGGGGACTAATATTGACATAAAACAAAAAATACCCCCTATTTGTTGATCTATTTTGAAGGATTCAAAACATGCAGCTTGGACCTCTATCTCAGTAAGTTGCAAAATGTATTAAAGATAAAGACTTGGAACATTTTAGTGCTGGAAATTGATTAGCTAATCTCCATTACATCTTGCTGTGTAATTTCTTTAGTGTATTTTATTCCTTAAGCATGAATATATTTATATATATTTTTGCTATATTTTATGTGTCACTGTTAGTCCCCATTTGGGGGTGGACACAGACGGATTGAAGCTGGGAAATTAAGGCTGGATACCCTTCCTATCGCACTATCATGGAATTGAACGCGGGTCCATGATATTCTGGATCAAGTATTCTACTAATACGCTACAATGGGCCCCTTGAGTGTATGTAAACAATTTGTGAAAAGTATAGCATATTTCAGTATTGAAAAAATATTGTTTGGTGTAATGTAACACCATCAGCGTGGCCGAGTGCTAACGCTCGTGACTTTGAGTCATCAGGTAGGGGGTTCACTACCTGCCATGGTCTAAGGTTAGAAAGGCATTCACTCAGAGTAACAGTTGCACTTGCCAAACCGATCACATCGCATCACAACATAATACCATGAGTGCCACTTAACCTTAAATACTCTCCTAAGGAGGAAGAATTTTAATTCAGTGTATTAAAAAGCTTTTCGAATTTTGAAACTGTGAACATTTTAAGTGTATTTTCTGGTAAATTTCCTGTGCATTGTCAGTAGTAGCTCTTACCACACCTTAGTGTTTTTCTTTGATATAAATGAGCACAGTTGTTAAAGCACTCGAATCAAGAAGTGACAGACCTGCGACTGGGCCCCCCGGGGCGTCAGGAAGTGAATCCAGCTTTAATGCCCATTCATCAACCTGGTTGTGTCCATCTCCGTAATGGGGACCTAAAATGGCAAAGAATCATATACTTGAGATGAACGAGAGAGGTTCTATATAGGGAGAATATTGTAGCTGAGTAAGGAATGACAGTTGAAAAATTTAAAATATAAAAAAACATTCCTTAGATGTAATAAACTGTCGTTACGCAAAACTTGGTTACTTGGTATTTTCTGGATATTTTCTAGTACTTTCTAGGTTGCTCATTATTCTTATGTTTTGGGTTCAGTGAACATATATTTTCGTATGATCATTGTTATAGATTTTTAGAAAGGGGTTATTTATTTATCTTTGTTTTAACAGCTTTTATAAATTGCAGGATAACACAGTAATTTTAACATGGAAGCTTGTAATTCATAGAAAATTTTAAAAAATTTTCACGTGTTTTCTAGCTCCTTTCATGGAAATAAATGAATGCGAGAGAATTATGAAACATAAAATCATGTTAAAATGTAGTAATTATGTATTTGGACTCTGGTAATTCGTAGAAAATTTTAACATTTATTTACATGATGTGTTATCTCCTCGCCCTGGAATACACAAATTCCAAAAAAGTGTAAAATTATGAGATCGTGTCTGAACTGCCTGCTATCGTTCCTTAACCATCTCAGAATTATCTTATGTAGGATTTATGTGTCGACAGGGTACAATTTAGAGATAAACAAGATAGTCTACTAATTTTTAAATAGTTGTGACATTTTCAGTGATGTCATCTTGAGTTCTATTCATGAAGGTGTTTATAGTAATTATTAATGGCAGATATTTGCCCATAGCAATTGCAATACTGTATTCTTATTCCCTCAATAGCCTGGAAAATACCTTATTAATTTGATTGGAATATCTCGTATTTACTTAAGGTGATTTAAATTTTATTTAATAGCTTTGAGGACTGTTCAGAATGCAAAGAGGAATATGAGGTTGTTCTTCCTTCCAATCATGATTCAGAACGTTTCGTTCCAACTACCACCTGGAATTGGAATGAATTGCCTAGCTGTGTTGTTCGATTCAGCAGAGCTTTAGAAGCTTAAGTTGGCTCAAATAAATATATATTAATCTGGCTGTAATCCTGATTTTTTTAGAATTACACTGCATTAATGCCAGTATTGCAAATCTGCATTGCACAATTTTTTTTCGTCCCCATTTCCTTTTTCTCCCCATATTGCTTTACCTGCTAGAGCAGACTTCTTTATAGTTGTTGACATTTTGGAGCTAGGCTTGATGCTTGGCTCTTGATAATGTTGTCAATAATAATAATTATAATAGTCATCATCATCAGATTATGCCATTGATTTGTTAGCCCTTCTTCTGATCTTCCTTGCAGATTAATAGCTCTTCCCATTATTTTATTGACTTGTACTAGTAAGGATATCATATACAGTGGCCACAATCCCTACTGTAAGGGGGTGGCCTAGTCAAGGCACACACTCACCAGTCGCCAAGAATGCTTTGAACACTTCTCGCTACTCCTTGGGGGAAAGAGGGTTGCCATGATTCTCCCCCCCCACTACCCTGCATGGGTCACCCAAAGATATTGAATTATACAATTTTATTTTAGATATTGTGTTGGCTGAGTAACAAGGGAGTGACTGATGTGGAAAATGTAGGATGCAGCTCTAGACTGAATATCTGAATACTCAGATATTCAGCAGTTTCTCTCTCTGTGAAGCAGAGTGTAACTCCTTGGTCACATATCAGTGCCTGTGGCCTAACTTTCACATCCGCGTACTCTGAAAAGAATATCATAGAAATAGTTTTTCCTTAAATTTATGGGATTGGTAGATTGTAACTTACAGACTTTCTCTGGATGTTCTGTTCTATTGTCTACTCTTAAGCAGGTTGCAGTGAGGTACCTTAAATTTGCTTTCATTGGTGTGTTACAAATGCAGAATTTGTTTCTTAGCTTTACCTCTCTATGTATTTAGCATTCTTTTCTTGAATGTTTTGTAGCTTGCTTGAAGAGTTGCTCTGACGATAGCAGAGGTGATTTGAAGAACACGAACCTCTTAGCACAAAAATCATTGCTTTAGTTATTGCCTTTTGATGAGTTATTTCAGACAATGGCAGAAGATGTTTTGAAGAACAAGAACGTCTTATTACTAAAACCATTGGGTCAGTTAATGCCTTTCAGTGAGTGTGCTATTCATTGAGCTGTTGTGTAAATAAATGTATACTAGATATTTAAGACTTTAGTACATATTGAGACATAGAAAAGCAATGAGTATACAGTATATAGAATGACACATATCATGGTATGAAGAATTTATTTTTACACCAGTTTTGTGTGGTTTCAGCTATACTCATTGTCCAGCAAATGTGAGCTATTGTTGCATAGAAGTTACAGTTTTCTTCAAGCCATGCTGCTGTAGGGTTTGGTATGTGGATTGCCATGTAAAAATCTAAAAGCCAAGAGTACTTTCTTGCTTGTATTTACTCTTTATAGCATTTGGAATATACTAATCTATGAGTATGTACTAATGTTTCTGCTTCTTTAAGGGTAAATTCTGGATAATTACCTCCTGTGCTTCTCTCAGTTGTCTCATAGCAAGAAAAATTTCAGAGTGAGAAGGTTTACCTGTCCCCATATTCCTCATCTATTTAGTTAATTCTTGGGGAATGAGTTAATGTAATTCTTGTGCAGTTTTATTCAGTTGATTGCTTTCTACCCTTTCTATTTTGTAAGCTCCATGCCCCTATTTTATTCTTAACAATATAGTGTACTTTAGGAATCCCTCCACTGCTTTAAAATATACTGTACCTGTATATTAATTTTGTTTACTTATGTTTGTAAAAACAGCAATATATTTATATATTAAAACGAAAGGTTTTTGCAATGAAAGACTTCTTTATCCGTGGCATATGTCTATCATAGCACTGTAAGCACTTGAGGTAGAATGTTCTTTTGAAACCGAAGCTACAGGTTGTTGTTTTTCTTCTTCCTTAAGTTGCCTGGCTGAATAGTTTTTGAGTCACTGATGAGGGCCCTGCAGGTTATTGGCTGTGACGTGCTTAAGTGACATCTCGCTACTTATTAAACTTTTATGTAGTTTTAGACGGAATCATATAAATGACAGCAATGATTAGTTAACCGTGGCTGAAACATTTCTGAAATTACTAATGACAGTTAAGAAGGCTAATATACATAGCTTAAATGCATGGACTTCTGATGGATAACTAATCCATAACATGTCTGAAGTAAAAACAGTCATGCTGCAATGCATCTCTGAAATGCTTTAATGATGGATGGTAACCAAGCAGTAACATTATTGACAATGTTATGATTGAAGATGACTAACCAGCCTGTAATTGTATCTGCATTGTAAAGACTAATGACATTTAATTATTTCATGGTGTGTTTGTACTATTTGAGAATTGATGACAAAATAGGCTGTTATATAATGTCAAAAACGTAAAAAAAAAAAAAAAAAAAAAAAAAAAAAAGACATTGTGGCACAGTGGTTGCATCTGGGGCTAGTAATATGCTGGCTCAAGGTTCGATCTTGGCCCAGGGCTGGATTAGCTTTCACTTTCTCAGGTCATTACCAATTAAGCTGGGTTCTTAATTGGGGAGTCATTGACTTCCCAAAGGTCTACCTAAATATTTAGCCATTGCCTGGAGATCATTAGATGACTAATGACGATATAATGAACTGTAACTTGTCTCTGAAGTTTGATGACCGATGACCGCTTAATGAACTGTATCTCTGAAGTATGATGACTGATGACCTGTAACCATTCTGTGAGGTGTTTCAGCAGAACTCTCTTCCTCTTCCCTTGTTCTGTTCACTGCCTCTTGTTTTGAATGTAAGTCAAAATGAACAGACTTCAAATATATGTTAGGATGGCTTTAGTTCATCTGCCTGAATGCCAACTGCCCAATGGACAGATGCCAGTAGGGACAAGTGCCCAACAAAAACTGTCCAACTTTTTTTATAACCTAACCTAGGGCAGTTGCCCCTGTCAAGCAATAGTCCAACAGGCATTTTACCATCAATCAATTGTCAGCCCAGCAGTTGTCCAGATACCGTGTTAAGAAATGATTAAATGCTGAAATTATTTGAGTGGTGTCTCTGGTATGGCTAATGTTATCTGCATGATAGTCTTGTCAGGTGCAAGTGTGAAAATATTGACCTGTCTCTGTGTAATACCTTAAGTTCGCTTTTTTTTTCCAGCAGTTTTTTTTTATTTTGTCAGTTTAAAAATTTATTTTGCCAGATCTAGTTTAGTCATTTGTCATAGCCAAGTCTTACTATTCTCTGTCTGTGATAAACTTGCTGTAAAATATCAGTATTTTAATTGAGAAGACAAACATAGAGTGGCCTTATGATCCATATTAAAGAATGGAAAATTTCTTTTAAGAGTTATATATGATCATTTACATTGTTTTTATTTAATAATGTAGAGCTCAACATTTTAAATCGAGGTAAAATGACATTGTGCCAATGTTACAGTACAGTTTAAATGTTTACCGTTTTATATTAACATTCACAAATGGAAGTTCAAATAATGTTTACCATTTTATTTTAATATTCACATGTGATATTGCAAATGATAATTCAAACATTCACAAATGATTTTCCAAAATATGGATACCGTTGTATTTTAATATTCACAAATGATATTGCAGATATATAGTTAAATATTCACAAATAATTTTTCAAAGAATGCTTACCAATTTATTTTAATATTCACGACTGATGGAGCAAATAATAGTCCAAATATTCACAAATGATAGTTCAGAGATTGTTTACCATGTTATTTTGATATTCACAAATAATATTGCAAATGATAGGTAGTTTATTCACAAATTATTTTTCAATGTATATTTACCATCCATTTACCTTTGCTGTTTCCCCAATTCGGGGGGTAGCCGACATAAAAAAAAAAAAAAACAATAAGGGGATTACTTTACATACATTTACCATTTTATTTAAATATTCACAAATGATAGTTCAAAGAATGTGTACCATTTTACTTTAATATTCATGAATGAGAGTGCAAATGATTGTTCAGATATTCATATTTGATAGTTCAAAGAATGTTTACCGTTGTAATATTTACAATTCATACTAAAGCTCAATTTTCCCCATTAGTAACTATATTTTTATCAATATTTGCCACATGCAAAAAATGCTCTATTTCAGATAGATATTCTAAATTTAATATTTATGAAGCGTGTAAAGCCAATACTGAATAATTACAGTATTTGCCGTCATTGAAGTATGATTTTTTTTTTGACATTTCAGAAGAAGATTTTTATGGAACAGAATCAGACTTGGACAAACCAACAAAGAATTCATGCAGCTTCGAAGGTTAGCAAAATTTCTCAGACATGGCTTCACAAAATGAAAAATAAACAAGATTTTTCACGTTTTGATAGATTGAAGTTTTACGTTCGTAACAGTGTTTGTCTGTCGCAAGCCGGAATTATTTATTTGTTCGTTGATTGGTTAATACAAGGGCTAGTATGATTAGAAACAAGATGAACTATCAGTTAATTCATGGGCTACGTTTGACTAGAAATGAGATGATTTAATTCTTGTTAATTGTTATACAACTGTATGGCCCGTATTTTCATAGAAACGAGTCCAAGAATACATTACTTAACCTTCTTATTATGGGTTTTCTCTCAGCAAAAGTTACCAACTGTTCATTTTGTTCTTTATGCCACTTCAAAATCAGACAGAACATATTTTTATATACTTCTATTAAAACATGCAAAAATGACGAGTCATTTGTAGCAAAAGGCCTGAAACAGCCCTGTGATATGGCTGTATTTTTCCGCGTCATTGCCAAACCCCCTTTCACATTTTTAATTTAAGTAGTCATTGAAACTTCAATCTCTTGCAAATAAAAAGCCATGTCCACTGAATCATTTGGCCTCTAAATATTATATTAGCTGCATTTGTATTGTATTGGCTTTTTTTTTTTATTATTAATTTCCATTTGAGTTGGCCATCCTAACAAGCTAGGGCATTTCTCCACTCTTTTGGATTTGAATATATCTTTGCTGTAGTGTTGGCTGAGTTACTCTCTGTATATATATATATATATATATAATTAAATTTGAGTGTTGGAGTGTCTGTCTACCTGGGTTTTTTTACGCTTTTGTTTTTCTGCATGATTGGATTTAACACTTAACTGACCTATCTGCTGGGAATTTTTATTTCCATAATAGTGGTGGATTGTTTACCCATGTGTAAAATATAATGTATTTGTGTGTTTCAGCTACATTTCACTGAAGTACTGTGTTTCATGTATTGTGGTGTTGGTTCATAAATGACCAGTGCTGTGAATTGAGTAACCTAAACCCAGTTCAGTTTTATGTAAGTGATCGTTAACTAAGCCGAGGTAAAGTACTTGTAAATAAGAAATTGCTTAGAGCAATAAAGCAACTTAAGCGTGGGAACTCTTTGTGTTATTTCCAATACATCTCATCAGTAGTAGAGGTTTATGCCCTGTAACAGGTAGGTACAGTTCTCTGTCCTCCTCAGACCATAGATCTCTTAAGTTGGTACTCAATTCTCAAAAGTAGTGTTTTGGATGTACTGGAATTAATGTTCATTACTATGCTTATGATATACTGTATTATTGTGTATTTTATGCTATTCCTTGGCAGGTATACTCATCAGTTTTGCTGCAGGGCTGTTATTTTTAAGTGTTACACATAAAAGTAAAGAATTAGCATATATGCTTGTTTTATTGGTGCCCATTTTCTGTTGCACATCGTTATACAACATTAATGCCTTGGAGAATAGTGGAAAACGTGATGTGTCAATATAATCTTCCATCAAAATTGATGTAATTAGACTAATTTAAAAAACTTACATGGGCATCTCTCTCTTATTTCTGAATAGGAAATATTACTTTTAGATATTCCATAGACAGCCACCAATTGAATACATTTTTGGTTTTTGTAATGTATTGGCTATTCTTGAGCAACAGTCACTATCTGCATTATTTTTGCCTCGTCAATTGTATTTTCCTGTATATCAGTTATTTACCTTGTAGTATTTTTTATGCTGCTTCATTCTCACTAATCTAATGCCTTCATGGCTCAGCATTATTAACTTATGATTCCAGGGAGGCGGCGGTGGCGAACCTGCGGCGAAAAGAGTGCGCATGGCAACGGGACATCACCAAGGGAGTATGGGAGGGCAACAGAGCTTCCCGCACATGGCGCAGCGTAGTCATCCAAACCAGGTGAGATTTGCTTACCTGTCGAGGTTGTAGAAAAATGCGGGAAATCAGTTCGAATTGTGCAAGACAGGATTGTTGTGTTTCAAGTGGGGTAATGAAAGTATGAAAAGAGTGAGGGTTACATTTGATAGACTGAAGATAATAGATGACTTATGCTCGAGAAAGGGTCCAGTCAGGACACAAAATATAGTTGTACTTTTCAAATACCATCTTACTGATGGGTGGCCATACTATTTGATACTGTATGTTTGTTTTGAGTGTGAGACCATGGTGGGCAAAAGAAATTACCCTCATCGGGCCTGGGCAGGAAGAAAACATAAAGCAAAGAGAAGCAGAAATAGGGAGTGTTGTGACTTGTCAGTTGTGTGGGGAGTTAATAGTTTGTGGCTACATAATGGATGACTTTTTAAGATATTATAAGGTGGTGTATAAATGATAACTGCAAGAGTGATATCTCAATTGGGTGAGGATATACTTGTTATTCTGTGCAGTGCTTCTTTGTGGCCAGTTCACATTTTGTACCAATTTATAAATAATTTTTTCTCTTCCAGCAGCAGCATCCTGGCCACGTACAACAAGGAGGAATGATGTACTCGTCTAATACACAGCAGGGTAACAATTTCAGCCGTCAATACTAGAATATGCTTCTTTTGACTTGGCAAAAAGTCCCTATTCATCAACATTGCTTCTTCCAAATGGAATTGGTCTTCTCTGCTTCAGCAATTGGGAGTAACTCTTTTACTTTTATATTTTGCAAGTGGAATTAGTCTTCTCTTCGACTGCAGTTGGGAGTAATTTTTGCTTTATATCCTCCAAATGGAATACGTCTCCTTTCCGACTGTAATTGGGATTCTTTTTATTTTGTATCCTCCAGATGGAATTTGTCTCCTCTCTGACTGAAATTAGGAGCAACACCGATTTCTTTTTTATATTCTCCAAATTAAATTAGTCTCCACCTCTTTCCTTTTTATATCCTCTAAATGGATTTTGTCTCCTCTCTGACTGCATTTGGGAGCAACCCCTTTTTCTTTTTTGTATCCTCCAAATGAAATTACTGTAGTCTCCTCTTCTGCCTCTGCAAGTAACTTTTATTTTTATAGCCTCCATAGGAAGTTCACCTCCCCTCCAACTGCAATTGGGATTAACTTTTACATGCAAGTAATTAAAATTCTAGCTCTTGTTTGTCCCAGCTTTCTTCATCATGGTGTCTGGGCTATTAGTTGGTGTCAGAAGTATGGCAATTAGGAAGAACATCAGCAGAAATATTTTGTAAGAATGTAATAACTGTGTCCTTATTCGAATATAGGACAACTTCATTTTCCACCTAGAAGTCAGTTTAAGTGAGGAGATGTACCCTTAAATACAATTGCTTGAATTTTTAAATATGCATATCATAAAGTACACCTGTTATATTTTTACTTATGTATAAAAGGTGGCCTAAAGTTACTTTACCGTAATAGTATGTACTACTGCATTTAATGGCTAGAGTAACTTTTGGGGTACCTTGTATATAATTGCATCAGTCCATATTAATTGGGGTGCTTAATAATAGTGAAAACGTGATCTGAAAATTACTTCTATAATTTTGATTTGAAAGTTACTTTTATAATTTATTTCATGGTATATAGCTGCATCTCGGTATCTACGCTGGTATTATGTCTTTTTATTTGAACATAGAAAGTATATATATGTATGCAAACTTAAAATTTAAAATATGTTGGCTCACTACACACTTTACTGACACTGCTAACTATTTACACAGAACACAAGGGTCATTTAGCAGTTACAGTACGCTGTTTACTTACAGGAAGGTTTTAAGGGGCAGTAATTAAAGATTATCTTAGGAAATTATTGACTATTCTCTCCTTTGAAAGGATATTAATAAACTATTTTATTCTTAGGGAACTTTTCAGATTGGTTAAATTGTGTAAATCTACCTTTTCATAAGTAGAGGAAACAGATTCCCTTACAGATACGCAGTCACCCTTGACTACACACGAGTCAGGTATTGATAGGTAAACTGTTGAAAGTTTGTGTGTGTTTGCTTGGTTTGAAAGTATTTTAAGTGAGAAGGTTAGGGACAGGATGTTCGAGGTGAATTTGAGAAAATTGGTGTATTGGTGAGGGAGAAGCCTCAATAAGAGGCTCTAGAATAAGGGGATGAGTACTAGAAAAAGTGCAAAAAAGTAAACTAGAAGAGAACTAAAAAGAATGGAGGGAACAACTGTTGAGAGGTCTTCTGATGAAGTTTTTAGAAAAGTATGCAGAGTATGGAAATTGGGGAAATATTATTATTATTATTATTATTACTGCCCTAATCAATATAGGCTCGGGCACGAGAAAACACCAAAGGAAAACGACAGACAGAAATAGTAGTCAAAGTACGGAAGATCTAGAGATATAGAGGATTAGGCCCTGAGATGACAATAGATCCGCTTTTTGAAGGAAGATAGGTCATAAGAATTAGGAAAGATAGAGGGAGGAAGAGAGTTCCAGAGTCTGGACGTAGATGGGAAGAAGCAGTCGCTGCACCGACCAATCAGCGAGCTACAAATCACCACACGGTACCTATGAGATGAGACCCCTTGGCGAGTGTTACATGGCCTCGGCAGTAGGAGACTGACGCAACTCGCTAACTCATCAGAGCAGCAATAGAAAAGAGAAAGGGATAATACCTTACAGCGAAGAGAGAGAGAATCCAGATTAGAAGTAAGAGAAGGATCATTAATGAGTCTGACTGCCTTAGATTCAACCCTATCAAGGAGATAAGTATAAGAAGTACCCCAGATGTGTGAGCAGTATTTTAATCAGGGACGTATAAGACCATTATAGATTTTAAGTAACTGTACAGAGGAAACGTAATGACAAAAACAAAACAGAACCTTCAATTTTTTGGATGAAGATTTAGAAATTTGGATTATGTGATTCCTCTAAGACAAGTTAGAAGCTATATGGATTCCTACTATGTTGATAGAATTAAGAGGGTAATTTTCATTAGTTTAGAAGACAATCGGGTTACCAGGAGGAGAAGATAAAGAGATAGCCAGAAACTGTGTCTTGGAGGCATTGACTTTAACTAAATTTTGAGTCTCGCTCAGATATCCTCTGCAAATCGGAGTTGAGAGTAGAAGTACACGGCAGAGGTGATGAAGGGATGGGCATAGCCGTACCTAGTTGAGTGTCATACGATAAACATGGTGGCCAGTACTGCTCAGAAGAAGAAACTGTTGTGGAGAATAATAATTGGTGTATGTATAAACGCAGTTGTGCACTGTGTTATAACGACATGAGAAATGGGGGGCAAGGTTTCTATGGATCCCCTATGTTAACTTAGTACCTCCAATACTTGCCTGGTTTGCCTGTTATAAGAGCATGATGACAGGCATGCCCGCCGATCAGGCCCACTCGTCTGGACATGCCTTAACAGAAGATACGAAGCAGAGAAGGCCAGGATAACCATCATGACAGGAGACAGAGGCTGGTGGAGGCGGCTCATCAAAAATGAAGACCCCATTTACAGCTAGGCTAATAAAGATGACGAGGCAGTGAAAGGTCCAGATGGCTTAATGAAAACATCCAAGTTATGTGAGATAGATATGGAGAGAAATAATTAGGATTTGCTTATTGTGGGTGAGCTTGGAGTGATGGAGGTATAAAGTTTGGGAAGAGGAGGAATACATAACCAGAAATCTGAGGAAACAGACAGAAGAGGTCCTCAAAGCAAGAATAAAGGTGAAGTGTCACCTTCTCTATAAGAAACTGCTACTGAATGTCTTTGTTAGGAATGGAAAAGCACCACTGTATTGGCAAGTAAAGGGTACTGTTCTTTTTGCACAAGGCAAGGGAGACGAGATGAATTGTTATATATATATAGTGGAATAAGACTACTAAGTATTCCATAAACAGTTTCTGGATAAGTCTCAGTTGAATGGGCACCAAGCTGTACAGAAGCTTGGATTGGTGATGAAATGTGTGGGTTTGGTTGAGTTCGAGTCTCAGTCGGATGGGCGTCAGGCTGTACAGAAGCACGGATTGGTGGTGAATTGTGGGGGTTCAGATAAGGTCTTCTTAAATCTCATTATTTTTTGCAAATATATTTCAATGTAAACCCAGTGTGCACATCCTTGACCTTATCTAAATCCCCACAATTCATTGCCAACCCATGCCCCTCTGTGCAAAGCAACTTCTCATGGAATGCTTAAGAGGCTGATCCCTCTTCATATCTAGCAATACATCTTGTCTCTTCTACTTGTGTACTAAAGAACAATACCTATTACTTGCAATCCACTGGTAATTCTCCCTTCTGAATATAGTAATTGCAGTCTAAGTAACCAATTTACCATTTCCCCTACTCCCGGAATGTTTAAACAGTTTCTTCTATACAAGTGGACTCCACCTATTTTTTCTCGCTCTTAAGACCTCTTGTGTCTGTTTCCTCACTTATTTATTTATGTATTCCTCCTCTTTCCAGAGCACTGGTGACTAATGAAACAAAGGATAGATTGCGGGATGGGTATGGATAATTAATGTCGAGTGTAATTACCAAATTTTGCTTATGGGAAAGAGCCCCAAGCTCATAACTTCTCGTCTCCTAGTCAGTTCCATTTTGTACTTAGTGATACTTATCATACTTGTCCTTACAACTATGGATTGAGTTAGCATTAACTACCTCCTCGCTCAGCGAATTCCATTTATCAATTACTCCTACACTAAAAAAGTACTTCCTTACATCCTGCAAAGAAGTATTCTTACGAGACTTTAAACTACGAACTCTAGTTCTAGTGCCAACCATATGAAAATATTGATTCCTATCCACTCTGTCATAACCATGAAGGAATTTAAAAACCGTCACCATATCCCCCCTCATTCTAGCTTCGAGTAATGGTAAGTCTAATTCCCTCAGCCTCTCCGCATAACTGAGATTGCATATTTCTAGCAATAACCAGTTTCGTGGTATGGCTTTGAACTCTTTTCAGCTTAACTACGTGCTATTTCAAGTGTGGATTCCAAAAGGGGGCTGCGTATTCATGTTTTGGCCTCACATAGGTTACATAAATATTTCTGAACATTTCCTTGTCCATGTGCTTGAAGGCTACCCTTACATTTGCTAAAAAAGCATATGCTGCCCTTACTATGCCATTTATATGCAATTCTGGAGACAAATCGGCCAGTAAGTTTACTCATAGATCTCTTCATTCTTTGTCTCTTGAAGTTCTGTTCCTGCCATTGAGTAGTCAAGCTTGGGTCTTCTTGCACTTGTACCCATGCTCATTACCTTACATGTTTAAGTATTGAATTTCTTTAGCCACTTTTCTGACCACTAATACAGACTATTTTGTGCTCCTGAAGTTCTCTACCAATGTTCTCATTTTCTTGCTTTCTTTAAAATCTTTGTATCATCTGCAAATATATTCATGAATGAATTTTCAGACTTGAGTAGGTCATTTACGTATACAAGGAATAAAAATGGCCCTAAAACTGACCCCTGTGGACTCTACTACTAACTCTTCTCCATTCAGACACTTGAGTGTCATATTCTAACCCTCTGTTCCCTTCCTTCGAAGTAAGTTTTTATCCATTCCAAGACATTTCCACCTATTCTCGCCATTGCTTGCAGCTTCTTAGTAAATCTCCTCAGTGGGACTGTGTCAGATGCTTTCTGGATGTCTAGGAATATGCAATCTGCCGAGCCCTCTTTTTCCTGTAAGATTTGGCTTACCTCATCATAAATTTCTAATAAGTTTGATACTGTTGATCTGCCTTCTCTGGAGCCATGTTGCCTCACTGACAAAAAGTTGAAGGATTCCAAGTGTAGGAAGATGTGTTTCCTTAGCAATGTATGCTTGTCAAGGAGACAGGTCTATAGTTTAGAGTCATATCCCTCCTTCCCATTTTGAAGATAGGTACCACACATTTGCTTGTTTCCAGCATCTTGGAATCTCCCCTGATTCCAGCGACTTTTAAAATATGATACATAGTGCCATTGATATTGATTTAGCACATTTTTTAAGTACATAAAGGGATATATTATGAGAACCTGTAGCTTTATGGGCATCTAACTCCAACAGCACTTTGCATACCTCTGTGGCTGAAAAGATGATGTTCTCTAATACCAGCCCATGAGCTCCTATCTCTGCAATCTGAGGGGGTGGGGTATTTTCTACAGTAAATACTGACTGAAATTCCTTTTTCTGAGTGTTTTTTGGTAGAAGAAAAGCTAGTGAGATGGCGAGGAGGAGTGGAGGTGATATATATGAATATAATAATAATAAAACTTAGTGAGTGAAAAGATGCATCATTGATGAAAAACACAGCTGCATGAACAATTTCTAACATCCATATCCGTGAAGAGAGTCCACCTGGCCAGGTTGCAAACTGGGGAATCTGCCAGTCCTTTTGAGCTATCAGAAGAGGCTGGGTAACTGTCAATAATGCCTTCGCAATACACAACGCAGCTCCTCATCATATCAAATCCTTTTTGGAAGACTGCACTGAATGTGACCTTAAAAGACAACAATGCAGTGTGCTTTTCCTGAGAGCTCTGTGGGTATGCTTGGGATTGGCAGTGGCCTTCCTTAGTGACTGGGGGAAGGGGGCTGTTTGTCGAGGCAGCTTAGGAGTAGCCAACAAAAACTCTTAGAATCACAACATTTGTCATGTAAAATTTTTCTCAACTCTTAAGCAAAACACATCTCCTGACTTAATTCTGCCATTCCATAACTACCTCTTGTCTCCTTTTATTTATACTTTCCGAAATATTTCCTCTTCTTTCAAAACTTTCCTTACACTTTCCTGGAATGAAATTATTTCAGAGTATTTTTCTAGTTTTTCATACACACCGTAAACATACAGTCATACAATGTCCTCTCGACAATAAGCTAAACAGTTTACATTCCTAGTGCTGTAAATGTCAGTCCACAAATACTCTGTCAAATATTTGACTGAGTCAGCAATATTTTTCCTTTTACTTGCATAAACAAAACCTAATTTTGAGTTCAGCAACGTTAATTTGTATTCATATGTTCTCTGGATATTTGTAAATCCTCAGATTCATATTAAAATACCGTTTCGGTACTGTAAAGAAAAAACAACATTGCTCGTGTTAGTGAACTATAACCTGCAGATGGCAGACACAAGTATTTACATGAACAAGTAAATGAATCATTATACGTAAAAGTATGTAACATATTTTAACCCTGGACAGGATTCGAACCTACTTATAAAAGAAGAGGGCAACTGCTAAGTAGAATGTGTTCATTCCCTAACTTAGCAGTTATTCGAAAGGTTTCTCTCTTTTTTTTACATCAGTTGGTAGTGCCTGGCACCCTGATTGTGTGTCCTAGATTTAACACAGCCAGAGGCAAAATATGTTTCATGAAAGTAAATACTCATTCTAACAATAAATTTCCAATTTTTAATGTCTGACAGCACAGTATAAGGTTTCTGGAAAGAGTAAATCAAGCTATTATCATGACTGGTTTAAAAATCATACAATTAATATATTTAATAGACCTGAAAACAGCTCCTGTACTGAAAAAAACAAACCAACTCTAAGAGCAGTTTATAACTACTGTATCATAAAATGTTTCAGTTCTAACCTGAATTTTCTCTATAATAGTCTGTGTAGCTATAAATTATATAAATTCATAAGAAATGTGAAAATCTTAACATATGCTGCTCTATCTCAGTTTATATAATTAACCTGCTTGACACATTGTTATTTCTCAAAATTCTTGGTATGTATATTAAGCCATGATATTTATGACTGACTAGCTATGAAGAAAAAAGGACCATGAATATTTTGAATTTTAATTATCATTATTGTGATATGTACGGTAACTAATGTATACTACATATTTAATAAAATATTTTATTTATGGCATCTCTTTGCTCTAAGCCTATTATTAAAATTCTGTTTCCCTATATAATATATTTTTTTAAATGATATCTTGCTTTAACTTCTTTGGGTACTACTTTAGCATGCAGTCTACCTCACTATCTGTAGTCTGTTGTACCCTAACCTAAGTAGGTTTGATTTGGTCAGGTTAGAGTGTTAACCTAACAATCTAATTAACCTAACCTTGTTAGGTTAGGTTAGGGTACAACAGACTATGGATAGTAAGGTAGACTGCACACTAAGTAGTACCCTTCTTTGTTGAAAGTAATCATGGACTCTTGTGTTCCTAAAATTAGACAGCTCTGGACATGTCAACTTGAAAAAAACAGCCTTGTCGTATGTCTAATCAACAGGCTCTCGTGAAGACAGTAAAATATTTTCTTTCTCATGTCACAATGAATTCTCATGAATGGGGGTGGACACAGAGAGGTTGAGGCAGGGTGAATATAACAGGATGCTCTTCTTTCATCTCATGGTGGACTCAAACCCGCTTCAGTCACCTCCCAACTTGTGCAAACTACCAAGGAGCCACCGTGGGCCCCCAAGACAACTGTAAACTAAGAGGACCATTTCAGGATTTCGTTTATAAAATTTAAGTATTTTCTTGAATTCATATGTTTAAGAAATAGGACCAATTTCATGAATGCATGTGCCAGAAATAGGGCTACTTTAATGAACCAATTTCATGAATTCATGTATAAAAAAAAGGGGGCTATTTTAATGAGTGTTTATGCAAGCAATTGGGCCACTCTTTTCCCAGTTATATTTTGTTGTTTCTGTCTAGCCTCTAGGTAGTGTCTGGGATTGCACAAGTTTTACAGCTAGCTGTCCTGTCTCACACCCACCCTCTCTGTTCACCTGGACTTATGCAACTAGCCCTGAGTTGATGACGAGCTGTTTTGCCCCCTCAGTGATTCAAAACTTAGTACTGTATTAACATTTTGGTTTAAGCCTTTGGAGATATTTAGAGAGTATACTGTGTAAGTCAGGACCACAAGAGCATAGTGTGAAATGCTCGACTTGGGAGGCAGCAGACCCATGATCGAGCCCATCGAGGGTCATTCAGCCTTAATTCCCCAGCTTCATTCCATCTGTGTCGACCCCGCAAATGGGGATGAATGGCGATACAAAAAACGCATTGAATAAAGGCATCCTCTCTGTAATATTCCCCATCACCTAAGCTGGCTGAATGTGTGCACTAACAAATAAGCTATAATGGAACAATATCTTCACAAATCAGAGCTCTGTGAAGGTAAAATAATACCAGTTGGAGATCTCATGTGACATATTAAAAAATTAGGAAAGAAGAAACTTGGTGTTCTATGAAACTTGCCTCTGTGAGACTTGGCACTCAGTGGATTTGTCCATATATGTATTTCAGGACTCAGAAGATATCCGTGGAATCTGAATACACTTGGAGAACTGTACAACCAATTTGTCAGAATTCCTGAATATTTCACTTGCCCTTTAGAGAATTAATTGAAGGATGTCCATAATTCTGTTTCACCTACTTTAATATCTTTCGAAAGTCTTGTTTATATTTTTGTGGGGAACAAAACGGTTATATTCTTATTAATATTGTGGCATTAGAATATTCCAACCACAAAAAGTAATCTATCATTATTGCAGCACCACTTCTGACTCTTGTCATTGTTGCATGTCATTTTATGTTATGTTAGTAATCCCCTTTCGACTGGGCGTGGACACAGAAAGGTGGGAGATGGGAATAAAAAGGCTGGATGCCTTTTCCAATGACTCGCAATGGGCTCGAACGCGGGTTTGTCACTTTTCGAGTTGAGTGCTCTAACCACTGCATTTACCGCAGTCCCCATTACTTCTAACACGAATGATAAGAGTGTTTACCTCTAGTAATACTTCAATGATTACAAACATAGAAGACTTCTTATATACAGTACCTTACAAAGAAACTTAAGTTGCAATAAAATCACAGTCTACCTGAGATGGATATTGCTTCTGCAAGCTGAAAAAATACGTACTGCAATATATTTCGAATGCAGATTACATATAAACTGCGATCGGTTTTTTGTAATAGACTCCCTATTCTACTAAGAGCTAGGACAGTGCCTTCGTGCGAGGGACTTTGCTTTTGGTGAGTGTGACCGTTACCCTGAGTGAATGCCCTTTCTCACCTCAGACCGTGAATCCTCGACCTGACGAATCAAAGTCAACGGCGTTGCCACAGCCACGGTGGCCACTACTGATGTCAGATAAACTGATTCTTAAAATAGGAAATATGATGTTTCTGAGTGAAGGGAAAACTAAAAAATATATTTAATGCATATTTATACTTTTAATATATATTGCGCTCTCCACTTGGTCAGCATTGTCTTCACAACAGAAGAATACAAATGCACAATGAAAAAAGCAAATTA
>JAXCGZ010013592.1:50000-60000 GCA_037179515.1 Halocaridina rubra
ATATAATTATTATCATTATTATTTTCTATTATTATAAGAGAGAGAGAGAGAGAGAGAGAGAGAGAGAGAGAGAGAGAGGAGAGGAGAGAGAGAGAGGAGAGAGAGAGGAGAGGAGAGAGAGAGGAGAGAGAGGAGAGGAGAGAGAGAGAGAGAGAGGAGAGAGAGAGAGAATATTCCCAACGATCCTACGTATGAGAAAATAATTAATACAAATTACCTTCTATCTTATCATAGCTGATACTACTGTCAACAGTTGGCACATCTCTCAGTCAAATAAATCAAGACTTAAATCCATCCAATTTCAAACGGCGGCCAGAAGGTAACCCAAGGCTAAAACATCGTCATGAAATCAACAGAGAACCCCTGAATCACAGACGTGAGAGAAACTTGAGAAAACCTCAAGAGGCGATTAAGCAAGGAGACAAATCCAGTCTCCTGGATCAGATCAGCTCGAAATCACCATTTTCGACCACGGCTCCTGTCATCCTAAATGGCCATTCCGTTGGCGGGGCTCAGAATAACGCCCAGTTCGGGGTATTCATTGACAACAAGCAACCAAAGCAACCCGATCACAAAGCCATCTTTATCCAGAACGACCAAACTCTTTTCAGTAATAACCCCCAAACAGAAACTTCAGGACAGAAACTCTTCCAAGCAGCTCCTTTACATCAGGAGCCTCCGCCAGAAGCGTCTGTCGCCTTATCAGAAGCTGAAACTGCTCACAATAATGAATTTCCGACAACACCACTAGGACTGAGTCACTTACAAGCACCACCTGTACATCAGGAACCTCCACAAAAAGACTTTGCTGCCTTGTTATCAGATGGGGAAGTTCAAACTAAGTTTAGCAACAAACACCCACATGAAAAATCAAAACCGAATCTTTTGCAAGCAGCTCCATTACATCAAACGATTCAGCCAGAAGATTCTGTAGTCTTATTTTCAGGAGAAGGTAAAACTAAGCTAAATAATAAACCTCCAACAGAAAATTCAAGACAGAATTTCTTCCAGGCATCACCGTTGCATCAAGCACTTCCCTCAGCAAATCCTTTCGTATTGCTTCCGACTGACAAAATAAAAACTATAGTCAACATTGAACCACCAACAGAGGAGCCAAGATTGAAACACTTTCAGGTATCACCGTTACATCAAGAACTTCCATCAGCAAATCCTTTCACTTCTCTTCCAATAGACAATATAAAAACCACAGTCAACAACAGACCACCAACAGATAAGCCAAGATCGAATCAATTCCAAACAGCTCCTTTAAAGCTTGGAGTTCCATCAGAAAATTCTGCCATATTGTTCCCAGGAGAGGAAGCAAAAACTACCCCAGTTCCCATTATCCAACAAGAGAGTGAAGGGCCATTCCTCGATGGGACATACAGTTTCAGGTATTTTGAGTTTGTGCACTTATAATCACATTATGAAATGTACAACATTTTAATATGCAAACACCAGGTCAGCAAGAATTAAACTATCTCTTGGAGAGTATTCACTAGTATGATAATGTGATCTCTCTTGTACACAAATAGGAAGGACACAATTTTGCGTATAGATTACATAATGCCATTTACAAAATACTCAAGTACTTATTAGATAACGTTACTGCTATTGTAGACCAAACTATATGTTAAGTTCTTTTTCTTTTATATTTTCAATTCTACTTCAGTTATCAATCGGGTGATGGTAGTCAACGAACTGAGGATGCGCAGCCAACTGGTCCGGAGACATTTTCAGTTCAAGGATCATATTCGTAAGAAATAATACTTATACTCAAATTTGCAAAACTTAATATCAAAGTAAAATTTGACTAATCTAAAGAGAATATTTTTGGCATAATTTTTATAAAATGATGGTGGAAAGGTTTAGATGGGGGAAAACTTCACTTAAAAGTTTAACCACAATAATTCTCTTTCCTAACAGCCTGTAATGTATGCAAAGATAAAAAATATTAACCTTTTGCCTCCAAGCAGACTGGGACATAAGTCATATACGTAACTTTGATGCATATAGAAAATGAAAAGACACATTCAAGAAAAAAAATCACTTAGACTTTGATTAATTCTCTTTTCATAAAGTACTGAATTCACTTAAACCTTGACTCTACTTCTCTTTTCATAATGAACTGAATAGATACACCAAATTCTGAATATTACTCTTCTGTCTAATAGGTATTATACTCCAGACGGGACATTAGTTGAAGTCAAATATGTAGCAGACGAGAATGGATTTAGAGTTGAGAGCCCTTATCTCCCAACTCCTCCACCACCTCCCCCTCATGCCATTGAACAGATAAAAGCAGCGGAGGAACTTCGGGCCAAGTGAGCAGAACAACTTTCAAACCTTTAAATTACACCTCCTAAGCAGGCTTTTGCATAAAAATAGATAAAACCTTAAAGATATTTGTTTCATTTGTTACTTCATGTTTCAATTTTCGGTAACGCCTTCATCACTGTTATAATGCTTACAACAAATTCACGCTATTACTTTAAGTAGTAATTCATGTAAATTTTTTAACAGTCAACAAGAAGAGGGAACGCCTGACAACTTCCAGTCAGGAGCGCGACTGAGGCCAAAACCAGATATCAAGCCAATAGCTGACATACAAGAAAACCAGGCTTTCCTGCCAAAACCCAATTTCCAGCAGCAGTCTATATTTCCAGCACCACTGAATCAGCTGAATACTATCCAGGAACAACAAAGTTTTCAATCACAGAAGCAAACACATTTGCAGTCTCCAAGAGAACAGCAAAATACTTTGCAGACAATGCCAAGTTTCCAGACTCAGCAGCAGACAAGACCAAATTTTCAGTCACAGCCTCAAACAATACCAAGTTTTCAGTCACAACCCCAGACAAGACCAAGTTTCCAGACTCAACAGCAGACAAGACCAAATTTTCAGTCACAGCCCCAGATAAGACCAAGTTTTCAGCCGCAGCCTCAGACAAGACCAAGTTTCCAGACTCAGCAGCAGACAAGACCAAATTTTCAGTCACAGCCCCAGACAAGGCCAACTTTTCAGTCGCAGCCTCAGACAACAAGTTTTCAGACCCAACAGCAGACACGACCAAGTTTCCAATCGCAACAGTTGGCAAATTTCCAGCTTCCAATAGAACAGCCAACTAATTTGCAGACTAGACCAACTTTTCTAACACAGCAGCATTCACCTTTCCAGGCTCAAGAAGAACAACAAAATAACTTCCATGCCATTACTGTTTTCCAACCTGAGCAGTTGTCAAGTAACCAGCCTCAAAGAGACCAGCAAAATACCTTCCAAACAAATCCAAGTTTGAAGCCACTGCTTCATTCAAACTTACAGCCTTCAAGAGAGCAGAATATCTTCCAGACTCAACCAAGTTTTCAGCCACAGCAGTCTAGTTTCCAGCCTCCAATAGCACAACAAAATAATCTCCAGACTCAAACTGATTTGCAGACACAGCAGTCTAGTTTCCAGCCTCCAAGAGAACATAACTTCCAGACACAAACTGGGTTTCAGCCAATACAGCAGTCAAATTTCCAGCCTCCAAGAGAACAAAGTAATTTCCAGACACAACCTATATTCCAGCAACAGCCACTGACAAGTATTCAAATACAAAATGATCCCGTAGACCCAATTGTCCCGCCAAAACAACACTTGCAGCCTCCAAAAGAGATAAAAAATAAGGAACCCCAATTCAATTTCCAGCAACACTCAAACATTCAGCCACCAACTGCTTTGCAGAGCAGCTTCCAGCAGCAACCAAATATACAACCTATAAGAGGTTAGTTAAGAAGATTTTTCGCACATCCAACCTCCGATTTCTATGCAGAGCAGTTTCCTATTTCATTCCAGCTTCCAGCAGAAAGCAAATACAGATGCAATTAGAGACTACTTAGGAAGTCTCAAAATTCAACCACCGAGTGTTTCGCAGAGTAAATTCCAGTCTCTACCCAGCTTTCAACCGCTACCATACATACAGCCTATTAGTCAAGAGGCTTTAAATCTATCCATTTTCTACTTCAAATCCAACTTCCAGCAACATTCATATGTAAAGCATATGACAAATCAGTCTTCATTGCAGAGGAAGATATGAATTTATTTTCAAATTTCTACAAGCCAAGAGAGAAAGAAAAAGAAATATCAAATGTTTCTGATAACATATACAAGGTCAACCAAATGAAAAATTCAAAAGAATAAGTTTATATTATGGATTATAATAAAAATTAAAGCGACACAAAAAAAAATGATTGTATTTGGAGTTTAATTTACTAAACGGATTATAGAGAATAAGGAATTAAGAGTAAACTGACAGATAATGAAGAAAGTATTAGTCAGGAATAGCCAAAAATAATAATAATAATAATAATAATAATAATAATAATAATAATAATAATAATAATAATAATAATAATAATAATAATAATAATAATAATAATAATAATTGGTAGGGGTAGTAGGAGAGTTGGCATTTATGAAGCGACACAGGTTGTGGAAGAGCCAGGAGGATGGGCTGTGGCACTCCAGCAGTGCCATCTGAATGGTCGCTAGCTCCCTCGTCATTGCCCATAGAGCAAAGTAATCCCCTTATTGTTTCTTTTTTTTTATGGCGGCTAACCCCCAATTGAGGGAGACAGACAAGGTAGAATAATAATAATAATAATAATAATAATAATAATAATAATAATAATAATAATAATAATAATAATAATAATAATAATAATAATAAATGATATATGTAATATAAAATGGCTAGAGGAGACGACCGAAAAAATAATAGAAGTAAAAATGAAAATAAGTAAAAAATTGTATTACTGCTCAGTAATACTGTTCAGTCAAAGAACATTCTTACTAATTTAAGATATTGGTTTTGTTCAGTTATGCAAATGAAAAATCCCTTAAAAAAAAAAAAAAAAATATATATATATATATATATATATATATATATATATATATATATATATATATATATATATATATATATATATATATATATATATATATATATATATATATATATATATATTAAATTCAATTCGCGCTATCGGATGAGACGGCTGAAAACTGTGTAAACTAGAAAACATGACCAAAATGTATCAAATAAATGTAAACAATATACTTTTTGCATTTGCTTATTCTAATTTGCATTGCGTGTAAAATCAAGAGCATGGGGCTCTTTCCCGTAACCACAATTAGATAATTACACATATTATAAACGAAAGATGAAACAAAAGATTGAGATCGACGTGAATGGCAGAGATCAGTTGAAAAAAAAAAAAAAACGACCAAACATAAGGTTCAAATTGTAAATGATAAATAACATAAAACTAATTTCCTTTTAACTCTCTCTCTCTCTCTCTCTCTCTCTCTCTCTCTCTCTCTCTCTCTCTCTCTCTCTCTCTCTCTCTCTCTCTCTCTCTCTCCAAAATAGCTTGAACTCCATACACAGGGTTGGCCTGATTAAAATAATATTATTTTAATCATGTGATTAAAATCGATAATAAGCACATAAAAAATCACTGATTAAAATCAAAATATTTGTATACGCATATTGTCCGCCACTATGACCTTAAAAAATACAGACATATGAAATCACAATACAATGGAGATTTCAGGACCTGTTCCTGGCTATTCAGGTGTGACTTGTACTGAACGTGTCCCTGAGCTGCTATTCAGGTGTGACTTGTACTGAACGTGTCCCAGAGCTTCTCACTCAGTAGGAATGTCAGCTTGGTAGATTTGGTGTTTGCACATACTTGTTGCTGCTCTAATATTCATGTATATCTGAGATAAAGATATTTTGTATTGAGCTTGCATTATTCAGTATTACCTCATCATTTGGTGTATATGGTTATTGTGGTTTTACTAAAACAATACCAATACATCTTTTTAACAAATGTTCTAGTTGGCAACTATTCTCAAAGCCGTATCTAGGAAAAATGTCAGATTGGTAAATTTACAGGAGAATTTTACTGGTGCTCTCTTTGTCATTCTCTTTCCTTTTGTAGGTTTATGCCTAAAAAGACATTACTTGCATGCTCAGCTGAATTTGTTACCAAAAATACCTTATTGTTTATTACTGCTTTCCAATATTTAAAATAACTAGTTGGCAACTATGACATGCGCCCAGGTTCCCAATATAACTGAGTGGGTGGCAGACCAGCAGTAACTTGCAAGCTATTACTGGCATTGGTTACACCGCAACCATGTCTGCAGCTGACAGAAATAAAAAGACCCAACATAGATTTCCTTTGAGAGAATTGTAATTAACCATTTCACCCACAACAAAAATGACACAGAGAAAGCCTCTTTTATATATTACGAGAAAGAGTATAAACACATTGCACAGAAAAACAAATTAATGTAATATTGTATAACAATTAAATATGAATGAATAAATGTGTGAAATATAAAAAAAAAATATATATATATTTTAATAAAAAAAATGATTTTAATCCAAAGTTGTTTTTATTTTTATTAAAAAAATCTTATTTTTTCCCAACCCTGTCCATACATAAATAGATTAAAAAACTCGTTTTACTACTATTCGACCCCCATTATTGGGATAGACACAGCCAGAGCGTGGCTGGGGAATTAAGGCTGGAAGCCATTCCTAACTCCCCACGGTGGATTCTATCGCGGGTCTTTCAATTTCCGAGTGGAGTATCCTAACCCCTCTGCTAATGTTGTCCCAACATAGAAATAAAACTTAAATTTGAATATATAACTCCCGAGGTTCGGGAATATGCCGAGGGGATCAGCAGTCAGGTGAGGATTACAAGGAGAGGATAGTGGCGTCTTTCGTATTATAGTTAATCACCATTAACTCAACAAGTTAAAGGAGTACAACATTCCCTACGTAAGATAGCTAATAATGGAAAAAATACGGTTTACGAGATAAGAGCATAAAGGAGATGTATTACAATGAAAAAATAAATAAATAAAAACTAAATTTATTAATTATTACTTAATTAATAAACTAAAATAAAAACTTTCGACATTTGCTACAATTGTGTTTGTAAACAAACAGAATCAAATGAATAACAAAAAAAATAAAAGAAGAAGGAAAATCAATAAACACGTAAAAAGGAAAATAAAATTCGAACGAAAAATAAAAGAAGAAGAAAACCCAATAAACACGTAAAAAGGAAAATGACAAAATTCGAACGAAAAATAAAAGAAGAGAAATTAGATAAATACTTAAGAAGGAAACTAAAAAAAAATAGACTAGGAATTAATATTAACTTTAGAAGAAGAAAAAAGAAAAAAAAAACCAGTGCCTTAATTTCCTAAACCAGTGTTTGAGAATAATAAAAACAAGCTTCCGGTGTTTACGTCACTGACTCCCTTTTCAGCCAAGGGCTGAAGAATTTGTTTTGGCAGATGTAATCGTTACCCTGAATGCATGCCCTTGCTAACCTCAGACCGTGACGGGGCGCAAACCCTCGACCTGATGCCTCAGAGTCGGGGACGCTACCGCTTGAGCCACGGCGACTATAGAATAATAAAAACAAGCGAATAACGAGAAAAAATAATAGATAAATAAAATACGAGAAAATAAGGGAGACTGACATATTCAAATTAAAAAAAAAAAAAAAAAAATATATATATATATATATATATATATATATATATATATATATATATATATATATATATATATATATATATATATATATATATATATACATATATATATATATATATATATATATATATATATATATATATATATATATATATATATATATATATATATATATATATATATATATATATATATATATATATATATATATATATATATATATATATATATATATATATATATATATATATAATCAACAAATAAAACAGCAATTAAAAAAAAAATTACTTAAAAACAGAAATATATCTGAACGTATTATATATATATATATATATATATATATATATATATATATATATATATATATATATATATATATATATATATATATATATTCCCTTTCCTATTTATTTTAGGCCTTGACCTCAAAAGATCACAAAATGAAGGAAGAAGGGTTTGGTTCTGACGCATAAAGACAGTACAAGGTCAAAGTTCAAATTCTTTTATATTCTATGGGAAAACCTTTGCAACAGTGGACACGTGAATGAATAACTGGGGAATTAAGCCAGCTCAGCTCAGGGTCGGTTCCAAGCCGGAACAAAATTACCAAATAATTTTCAAGAGATTTTCTACACACAGCGACCCCATATAATTTCGGGAAAAGCTATAGACGTATAGGAATACAGAGGTGGTTATCAAAGAGGAATGCAGGAATCCCTAACAAAGAACAAAGCAGAAGTTCCTAAAAAAAAGGAATGAAGGGATTCCTAACGAAGAGGAATATATGGGTTCCTAAAAAGGAGGAATATATGGATTCCTAACAAAGAGGAATGTAAGAGTTCCTAAAAAAGAGGAATGCAAAGGTTCTTGATAAACAGGAATGCAGGGGTTTATAGAAAAAAGGAATGCAGGGGTTCCAAACAAAGAGAATTGCAGAGGTTCCTAACTAAGAGGAATGCAGAAATTCCTTACAGAGGAATGCTGGGGTTCCTAACAAATTGAGGAATTCAGGGGTCACTAACAAAAAGGAATGCCGGGGTTCCTAACAAAGTGAAATGCAGAGCTTCCTAACAAAGAGAAATGCAGGAGTTCCTATCAAGAGGAATGCAAGGGTACCTAACAAAAAAGGAATGCAGAGGTTCCCAACAAAGAGGAATGCAGAAGATCCTAACAAAAAAGGAATGCAGGGGTTCCTACCAAAGAGGAATGCAGGATTCTTGACAAAAAGGAATGCAGGGGCCCCAAACAAAAAAGGAATGCAGGGGCCCCAAACAAAAAAGGAATGCAGGGGTTCCTACCAAAGAGGAATGCAGGATTCTTGACAAAAAGGAATGCAGGGGCCCCAAACAAAAAAAGGAATGCAGGGATTCCCAACCTTTAGGACACGAGTAAGGAGACACTACCACTAATGGACGTCATTTTGTTCTCCATTTATTCATCTATTTACATATTTATATTCAATCTTCTGAAGTATAAATATCAGGGTACCACTCACACTCTGGATGTGACGGACCCGCGTTCGAGTCCACAGCGGAAGGCGATAGGGAAGGCATCCAGCCTGAATTCCGCAGCTACAATCCGTCTGTGTCCAACCCCAAATGGGGAGTAATAGCGACAGATTAAAAAAAAAGACTGTGAGTAACTAGCTATGTAAATCCGAGTGTGTAAATGACACAAGATAAAAGAAAAAGTCTCAAATCTTTCTTGAAAATTAGACTGAAGAGAGTTGCAGAAGGCAACTGAGAATGAGATTCATGGGAGTTGCAGAAGGCAATTGAAAATGAGACTGAAAAAAGTTTCAAATGGCATCTTAATCTTATTAAATAATTTCTTGTTTCTGTCTTGTTTTAGGGGACTTTTCTTAAATTATTTTTAATATAAAAATGTTAATTTGGTTCTGAGAAATCTTAAACAACAGAAGATAATATCTAATACAATAAAAAAAAAACTGATTAAAAATAACAAAACAAGAGATGCATTAGATAAAAAAAAAAATGAAAAATAAAAATCACGGTCAATGATATTCATTGTTAATATCAGGAAGGCACAAGAATGAATCAATGAGAAAATAAGACATTAAAATCATAGGATATAAATTTTCAGTGTAAAATCATATGTACACAAGAACAAACTTAAAAAAATATATATATATACGAAAATAAATATAAATTAAAATAAAATAAATATATTCTTACAACACGAGGGAATATAAAAAAAAAATAAAGATAAACACTGTAAATGGCAAAGCACTAATTTTACATAAAACAATAATCATGAGAGAAGAAAACATCTCCCTCCCAATAATGTCCCATATCATCAAATACTACTCCATCTATCTATCTATCTATCGATCTATCGATCTATCTATCTATCTGCCTGCCTGCCTGCCTGCCTGCCTGCCAGCCTGCCTGCCTACTTACCTACCTATGTAT